>JASANC010004462.1:0-29356 GCA_030248135.1 Theristus sp. LFF4_11
CGACATCGGCCACATGACCGCTGACGCCCGTCCCGCCGTCCTCATCGTGATGACCGCACTGATCCTCATCAGCGACCGCACACAACGCCAACCGCTTCTGCCAGTGCTCGAGCGCCCGCTCCGACTGCCCGCGACGCTCGGCCGCCTCCGCGAGAACGCCGTGCGCCTGGAAGCGGCCGACGCGGTCGCCCAGACCCGCCGCGCAGCGCAGCTGAATGTCGGCGGTGCGTTCGGCGGCGTCGATCTGTGACAAAAAGAAACGCAGAAACGGTTATAGTTTTGGATGACGGGTCGTTCGTGATGCGGTTCAGATCAGACTGGTGCGACATTAGTGTGGTCTCAAGTCGGTCTTTAACGTCCGTCAAATCGGGGCAATTAACCGCTTCGACTTGCGGGCTTCGCGGTATTGATTAAGCGGTGTACGACCGTTTTGTGTCACATAACATGTCCTGACACCAAGTTTCCGTCGGATTGATGATTGGCTCTAGCGATTCAAAGACTCTCAAGTTCCGGGTCACTTCACTCACGTCGCCGAGTGCGAGCAGACAACGAGCGAGATTGCCGTGCGACGTCGCCATCGCTCTCGCGTCCGCGCTTTCGGCCGTCAGCTGCGTGTGCTTGCGGTAGAGGCGTGCTGCGTTCGCCAGATCGCCGCAGTGCTCGTGCACGGCGCCGAGGTGACCGCACGCAGCGCCCTCCATCGATTGATCCTGGAAGACAATAAAGCGGTTGTTGTTGTTTGTTGTTTGTTGTTTGTTGCCCCCTTTTTATCCTTACCCAACGCCCTTGGGGAAAGGCATTGTCGCAAAAAAAAATTTTTATTGTCCACCGCATGGGCTGCGACGTTGGAAGCAGTTTTTCTGCCATAGAAGTGGGCGTTGGACAAGCTGCGCTGGTATGCATGGGCGCGATGTCATTAAGTTCCTCGCCACCGGAACAGCAATCTTGTGAGTCAAGAAAGCCGACGTTTATGCTGCCGAACCATTAAGACCCACGCAGCCCGGGGCTGCCGAGAGGTCACCAGCGGATTCGAACCCGGGCCTTCCGATTGGAAGTCCCAAGTGCTATCCACTCAGCCACTCAGCCGGCACAATAAAGCGGTCAATTATGTCAATGAAAAAAGTTATTAACGACTGCCGAATTTATTCGACCATACTGTACGAACGAACCACTCAAGTGATTCAGCGTATTATCATTTCAGGAAGACCGGAGGAACAAAAGTGTCAAAACCCAGAGGAAAACCCTACAACCGAACCAGACCCGTAAAACGTCAGCACACGGCGAAATGTCTACCGTACCCAAATTTTAAATTTCGTGAAACATTTTCCTATCCCCGTGTGCGAACGCATTGAGTCCCAGAACCAAAATAAAATAAAAGATAGTACCTTCAAGGACAACGCGATCTGCAGCTCCTTCTCGGCGTACTTTCGCGCCGCCTTCAATTGCGCCTGCGCTCGCGCGTTCACGCTCAACTGACCGTAGGCCATTGCCTGTTGGTGGCGGTCTTTCGCTTTCTTGGCAAACTCGAGACTTTCGCTCAAATAGCCGGCAGCCTCTCTGTATCGTTGGCGACTGTTCGCCAATCGACCCAACTGACAGGCGACCCGAGCCTTCTCGACGTGATCGTGCGAGTGCTTCGCGGCGAGCTCGCGGCCTTCGTGCAACAGCAGTTCGGCGTCGTCGTGGTTTCCCCGTTGAATGTAAATCTGCAAGAACACGGTTTTGTTTACTGATGTGTCGGTTGCAGAAACAAGTTCGGTGATCACGTGACCATCACGTGATGGCTGCAACAATGTACAGCATCATTCATTCATGGCGGTATAATTGTATGGTGAAATTGTTCAATCGTTGTCCTTGTCGGGCTACTTTTTTGTGCCATCGTTCACTTACCCAGATGTTAAGTTCGACAATACTTTTTCGCTTCTGCAGCGACTAAATGTTTTTATACGCTTGGATAGAAATCAATTTCATGTTCGACCGGGAATTCAAAAGTAACCCCCCAATTGTTCGCTGCCCAACCTGCGCCAGTCCCATCGTAACGCCAAGGTGTATCGCAGCAGCGCTCTCAACCGCTCCTGCATTCGACTCCTCTTGTCCGCTGTTCAATATCAGATGTCTACATTGCTCGTACGAGTCTTGTGCATTGTCCAGGTCGCTCGTTCGTAAGTACAAATGACCCATCGAGGCTAACACCGACAAACATTGAGACTCGTCGCCCAGCTGAGAATGGTAGAAGTTGATTGGCTTATAGAACGCTTAAAGCGATTTATAGAACGCTTAAAAAAGATTGCGATTTTTCATGAATGATCACGATGTGGTGAATACTCAACATGGTGTTCAGTTTTTACACCTGGTTCTGGTCTCACAATACAAATGTGGAACAGTCCACATTGTGTTCAGTTTTTACCCCTGGTTCGGTTACCAAACAAAAAGTAGATTTTTTATTATTTTTTTGCAAAAATAATTGAGAAACCGGCCGACTTTCAAACGCAATGCGAGCTCGCTCCGATAATGCTCGAGCGCTTGTTTGTCGTCGTGCAGCGCGACGCTCAACATGCCGAGATTACCGTGGGCGCGCGCCTCGCCGACCAAGTCGCCTGATACAGCAAACGAACATCAGTCAGTGTGATCTTTTATTTTGGTCACGAACGAGACTCAATGTGCGCATTTCATGGATGACGTGGGAATTCAAAATTGGCAAAGTGATCCGAGTCCGCTGAATAGGACCGAGTCACTTTGGCGACTTTGAATGGCCACATGAAGATATTGAAATCAGTTTTTTTCACGTCTGAGAACCGGCGTGCGTTAGATCGCGGCCCATTAGATCGCGGCCGAAGCATCGCGGCCGAAGCATCGCGGCCTGAAAGATCGCGGCCTGGACGATCGCGGCCTGAACGATCGCGGCCCGGACGATCGCGGCCTGGGACGATCGCGGCCTGGGAGGATCGCGGCCTGGGAGGATCACGGCCTGGGACGATCGCGGCCTGGGACGATCGCGGCCTGGGACGATCGCGGCCTGGGAAGATCGCGGCCTGGGAAGATCGCGGCCTGGGAAGATCGCGGCCTGGGAAGATCGCGGCCTGGGACGATCGCGGCCTGGGACGATCGCGGCCTGGGACGATCGCGGCCTGGGACGATCGCGGCCTGGGATGATCGCGCCAAACAAGCAAATATTCAAAAGAACACTTCAAAACAGCAGTGTATGGCGATAACAGCAAACATCAACAACAACGGCAACAGTCAACTCAAAGTGACTCAACTCAAATTTCTCAAAGTGAGGCTCAATGCATCGCTTGCACCTGCATATCCGTCACGGCCAAAACCGCCTTCTCAAGCTAGGGTTGGTAAAAAATCGGTTTTTTATATTGCCAGAAAAAACCTTTTCTTTTCCGTTTTAAAACCGTTTTAAAAACGAAAAAAACGAATAGTTTCTAGCTCCTAAACTTTCCAAAACTTGGCACCTTGAACTCAAAATAGGAAATACATCAAAATTAGTGTTTTTGAGCAACGTAAAACGTTATGTTTTCGGGGATACAACCTACCCAATTTGCTATTTTTTCCTTTTCAAATCTTCCCAATTTTTTGTGTCAAATCAAATCAATTTCGCTTTTATTGGTTTCCGAACAGCACGTTCAGTACATTGAAAACGACGACTGAACAGTGACCGTGTAGGTATGGGGATCGGGGGCGAGATTTACAGAACTGCAAAGTGAAACCGGCAGCGGATGGCGTTTGAAAAATAACATTTTATCAGTTACCGTTTCAAATCGACAATGTCGTCATTCACTTTGCATCTGCACTTCGTTTAGCAGTCACCTTGTCTTCATCGTATTTCACTTGACCCTTCAAACAAAAGCTTCTGCAAAATGATGCTTCATCAGTTCAGTTCGACACAGTTAAATGCACCATTTTTTCAAAAATATAATTTTACATTTTATCAATCAAGCAAAGAATTGTAATTTTTGACCACGTAGTTTGAAAATTTTTAAGGTAAAAAACCGGTTTTTTTATTTTTTCAGAAAAAAAACTGAAAAAAAAAGGTTTTAAAACAGAAAAGAAACCTTTTTTTCTGTGCCAACCCTATCTCGAGCATAAAAAAGGTCTACCACGTTCCAAAAACCGGTAAATATAAAAAACCTAAAACAAACAAATCTGATTAAAAAACATTTCGTACTCATTCATGCAACGATTCGGTCGCATACAAGCTAATGTTTCACCCGGTGCCAAACAAGAACCCCCAGTTGCGTGCTGAAATCCATGTTTTTTGTGTTTTGCTACGTCATTCGCGGGCAGGTAAATGAATTTTTCCGAAATTTTGCACAAATCTAAGGTGAACTTTCTTGACCAACTGACTAAAATTCCATTCAATATGGTTTAACACAACTCAACAAATAACGCGTCAAACACCTACCCATTACGTCTGAAACACCCTGTAGTCATTCACATGGGAGCTGTCGGGTCAGGTTGAGTCACTCACACGTAGGATTGATGATACATACGCAATGTACGATGACTGCCACATGTAAATTGCCAGTCTGATCTGGATATATGACAAGGTATGAAAATTCGCGGCGATCATCCAGGCCGCGATCGTCCCAGGCCGCGATCCTCCCAGGCCGCGATCCTCCCAGGCCGCGATCGTCCCAGGCCGCGATCGTCCCAGGCCGCGATCCTCCCAGGCCGCGATCGTCCCGGGCCGCGATCGTCCCAGGCCGCGATCGTCCGGGCCGCGATCGTTCAGGCCGCGATCGTCCAGGCCGCGATCTTTCAGGCCGCGATGCTTCGGCCGCGATAGTCCGGGCCGCGATCTCCTGGGCCGCGATAGTACATTTGCCCTGAGAACCTACAAGTCGCAGAACCTAAAAATTGATAATGAAATCAGAATTCAATTTTTAACGTTACGAAGTGTTGTGAATGTAAATTTCGAAACTTCTAGATGCTCTCTCACCAAGTTTCACAGCAACATCCAAATCTTGGCGCATGTAATCGGCGGCCGAATCGATGTTGCCGACCGACCAGTGCGCGCTGGACAGCGCCGATAGAACGGACTGACGAAGTTTCAACGATGTTGTGCCTAAAGAGAACGAAAAAACATGCACGAAAAAAATTCCAACATTCATGCCAAACATCATTCCATGGCAAAGTGTGCCTGGTGTTCCGCGTGTTTTTTTCTGAATAAAAATTTTCGAATGCGTTTTGGCTCGACTGGAATAAAATTTGGCTCAAATATTGGCATGGAATAAGATTTACCATAGATTTTGGCATTATTTCAGAGCGTGAATTTCAGTTCACGCATTACCGTATTACCTCTAATAAACCCCCATGGGGGTTTATTTCTTCAGCGACTTCTGGAGGTGGTGGTTTATTTGGGGGGGGGGGTTTATTTGGGGGGGGGGGGTTTATTTGGAAACCATTTTTAGGGGTGGGCAAAATGGAAAAAATACCTTCCATGGCAGGAAGGAAGTCGCAGAAACTTCTACTCTACATAGAAATTTCCTTTTACAACAGCCTTTTGTAATGAAATTACCATTAACTCATCCATTTGGGGCCTTAGGTAGCACAATTTCATAATTTTCACTGCAACCAGCCACTGAATTCGCTGGGTATGTGTTTCAAACAGGTTTCCAATAATCCCCCATGGGGGATTATTTTTGGGGGGGGATTATTTGGAAACTTGTCGAGGGGGTGGGGGTTTATTTTGGTGGGGGGTTTAATTTGGGGGGGGGGGTTAATAGAGGTAATACGGTATTTCAGTTCCAAAGCGTTTGGAACTGCGTGTCTGAGTATTTGATTAATTAAAAATACACACAACAAACCAACCGATGTCCATAGCATACTGCAACATCTCAATCGCACGCTGCGTGTGCCCAGCAGCCAGCATGTCCTGCCCGACCAGTGAGACTAGCACGAACGGACTGCGCTCCAGGCCGAGTTGCTTCAGCTCATCGTACACCTCGTTGAATCGTTCTGCAAACAAATTGACGGAACTATTGCTTATTTTTAAAGATATCGGCGCTGATTTGTTTCGCGGTTGATTGATGATGCGAACGTTGAACTTTGAAAGACGCGCGATTGCAGATACGTTTCCTCCCCAATGGGCTGACGGGGCATTATTTTGCAGTTTTAAGTGAACGTGATGTTGTTATCTTATCAGCCCAGCCATCGGTATATACCTCTCCAAGATTAAAACTCCAAAAATGTTGCAACAAAACAGCGGCGATAGGCCAAAATCACTGAATAATAAACCGACAACTTCTGTTTCCATGACGAAAATGCCAACCTGTCTGCACACACGACCGGCGGAGATTCAAAACTAACCAGCATTCTGGTGTCTGATGAACAAAAAAAACCGGCTCACCCGCATATTCGCTCGATCGAACGCAGTCGACAAGGGCCGTGATCAATTTCGGATTCTTCGAGTCGTGCGTCAGGCCAGACGCAAACGCCAACATCGCAGCGGTTCGGTCGCCCATGCCTTTGTGCGCGAGTCCCAGTCGAATGTAGGCCTACATACCGGAAGAAAGTGTTTTGTGCAAATCAGTATAAAATAGCACAAAAATCGACGACCTTCGTTGCTTTTGGACAAATCGCAGCGACCGAAAGCCACCGAAATTGGATATATTTTTAGGGTTGGATCAGATCACTGATGTCCCACGAGACTAGGTGGCATCACGGTCCACAAGCATCCATTTATTCTCACACCAAGGCACCGTAGTTTGGTACCTTCAAGTTTCTGGAAACCGGTGGGAGGGGAGGGGGGGGGCAATACATGCATGTGATCCCAAGCACAAAAATCAGCCCACAAAATTTGTACCTGGACGTTTTTCTTGAAAAGGTTACAACACAAAGAAAACTTGCAACTTAAAGTGGAGAAAAACGTTTAAAAATCTGCTTGAAAATGCAGTAGGTTGGTTTTCGTTGCTCGTTTTGTGAACTGTATTGAATAAGCAAAAAAGAAAAGTGGCAGATTGCCGTTCTGTAATCGCCTTACTTAGTCACGCAGAAAGTAAGTTGCAACGACTAATGAGGAGACAGTGACGAGCAAAACTTTGTGTAGTAAAAAACATCTGTTCAGTTAAATTCCAAATTATGGATACGAAACTGCGAACGGTTTTTTTGCTGTTGTTTGTTTGTTGACTTTCCGATTATACAACAGCAAACACACGCGTGTGTGTGCGGATGTGTTGAGTTCCTCACATAAAAAACACACAATTGAAAGGGTCAGCTCAGCAGCGAAACTTTTTTTGTTCAAATATTGCAGCAGCAGGTACGCAAACGGATGACACGTGCGTGAGATAAAAGCGTGTCATAACAAAACGAACAATGACAAACAAAACGCGCAAAATTGCTGTTTTTGACAACCAACAACGAAACACAACCGAAAGCAAACAAATAGAAAATCACCACAGGAATTGCATTTTTCCTTCTGAGACACCGAATGCATGGTGGGGGCAACAAAAGCGCGCAAACGGGTGTGAAATTTGTCGAGGTTTTTATTATTGTTTTCGTTCGTGACACTGACAACATTTACGACATATATTTGGGTGTTTCAGAGTCAGAAAATCCGTATCCCATAAAATTTGTGAATTTTATAATAGGTGCCTTGTGGAATGTTGAAACGTGCTCAAAAACACAACTTCAAAAAACTAACAACCTTTCATCAAAACGACTCTCCGATTAAATCTAAAAAAAAACAAAAAAAATCAAAAACCAAACCTTCGGCCATTTCGGGTTCAATTCGATCGCTTTTTTTGCGTCCGTCAGCGCCTCTTGATGTCGATTTAGTCGACCGAAAATGGCACTTCGATTTGAGTAGAGCACATGGTTAGTCGGCTCGATTCGCACGGTTTCGTTGTACAACCGGAGTGCTTCCTAAAATATTTTTTTGCAGTGACGTGAAGCAAAAATCAGGGAAACGAACCACCAACGTTCATTCACCCCCATACAAAGCCACCGGAGTAGGGTTGTTAAACAAAAATCAAAATTTGAAAAAAAAGTGATTAAAAAAACAAAAATGCCGATTTTTTTTTTATTTCGAAAATTTTTTCTCTAATATGCTCTGAAAACCTCAATTTTGGCACACTTTTTCGAAAGTTCAACAAAAATTTTCTTTGATATTACCTCGTAAAACCTTTAGCAGTCGATTTTGGACCGTTTTACCGACTGATTTCAGGCGAAAACAACATCTGCGATGAAGTTTTTGAGCGTCCCAAAGGTTGGCTTACCATTTCCGATGCAGATAAGCTGACGATTCGCCTCGCAATCTAAATTTGAGCGTCCAAGCTGCTCCGTTTGCAATAGTTACGTTGTCTGGTTGCCGTTTCGTGTCCTGCCGTCGCGACACATCATCAGATTTGATCGAATTTCAAGCCGGTATGTGTATTTTCACTTGGGCTGGGGACAATAAGTGACGTTTTGGGGGTCAAAACACTAGAAGAGGCATGGTAACGGTTTGGAAAAGGGGTAATTGAGGTCACCAAAACAAAATCTCCAAAGTTCCGCCATACGGGAGTCATTCCGGAGGCGCTTGCATATCATATGTGGTTCTTCGAACTCCCTGATTGATTTAGCACAACTTTGATTTTTGAAATTTTTTTTTAAATTTTTCTTTAAAAAAAAACAAAAATGACGATTTTTGTTTTTTTTAACAACCCTACACCGGAGTCGGTCGGTAGCCCTGGAATCGGGGGCGGGCTTCAAGTACGAATGTAAAAAAACCAATGAAACCAGTTTTCGCACTCAAGACCACCAGTGCTCGGTCAACTGGCTTTTTTAAGAAGAAATATTAAATATTATTAAATATTAAATGTTAAAAAAAAATAAAAATAAAAATTGTCGCCTCCGTGGCTCGGTGGTTAGCACGTTCGCCTTCAACTCAGAAGGTGACGGGTTCGATCCCCCACGGAGGATGACAAACTGCCGCCAGTGTAGCTCTCTACTCTAATAACTACACTGGTTTTCAACTAAAAGCTTTCGGATTCGCTGCCCTGCGGGGATATAGCGACCGCAGGCCACCGAAACCGAAATCGGGCTAAGATCACTGGTGGCCCCAGGACAGAGCGGGGCTTAGAGGCTGTCCCCCTCACGTGGCGAGGGTATTGGTTCCACGGGATGGTGAGCCGTCCGTTCCCCAATCCCACCGGAGTTTGGTACCTTCGGGTTTCCGGAATCGGTGGGGGGCGTGCTTCAAATGTTATCAAAAAAAAATCACCAACATTTTTTCGGATGCATTTGAAACTGGAGGAATTTCAAAAAAAACTGGAGAATAGTCGGAAGAAAATGTTCAAACATTTAACAAAACCGCCCTTCACGCACCTCAAAATCCTCTCGTTCACACGCGGCGGCGGCGGCATCGATCTTCCGCTTGAACCACGCCGTTCGCTCGCGTTCACGCTCTTCAGGATTGTCGGACTGGACAAAATTGAAGTTTATTTTTCAGAAACATGTATGAAAGTGAATGAAACTGAGTTTATTTTGTTTTCTTTTATTTATTTTTATTTTTTTTATTTCAGATCTACTTTCTTTGAACAAAACCTAAAAAAAACAAACAGCAACAGGAGTTTCTTTGTTTTCGAAGTGTGTTCTCTTTCCCAGGAATTGGATCGCGATTTCAAACTTTTAAACTTTAAAGGAATTGGACCAGGCAATGAAATGAGACTAGTTTAGCTTCAGGTGCAAAAAGAAATTTCAGACAGCTGAACGAAATAAACAGGACAAACTACAGTCCATCTGGAAAATATATGCAACATGACGCAAACATGACGTGATGACCAACCAATCAGCGCTGAGATCACCTCATGGTTAACCAATCAGCGCTGAGAGTTGCTATGACCAACCAATCAGGTAGTTGCATATATTAGCGAGATTGACTGTAGAAACGTACGGGTTCTGAATCGATAATTCGCGTTTTCGTCGGCGGTTTTCCGTTGAACCCCGAGGTAGAAGGAGGAGTGGAGCAAGCGATGGACATTTTGCGTTGAAATTTTTTACTTTTTAATCCACCTTGAAACAACCAAAACTTTTCTCATATCACTAAATAATCGCCCGTTATGCAACAAATTGCCACCAGAAACCCGGTTGCTTCAAGCGCACAAATATCACAGTGAATCTGAAACAAGGATTTGTTAATAAATACGACCATGCTGCATGTTTATAGTGTTTTTTTGCGAGTCGCCGCAAAAAAAACCGAATAAACAAGCGCAGTGGGTGGTCGCCATGGCATGGATAAATGAAAATGGAATAAAATTGTCTCAACATTGTTTGCAAAAAACAAGATGGGAGGCTGTAGATTCAGGGGGGGGGGGGGGAGTTACAGAAAACGTTAAAGATACTGAAAAGAGTAATGCAACAACACAACACATGCACTTTGCCCTCAAAATACATGTCACTATACACAAGTACAAAATGCACATGACATCGTGTCCATATAACCCTAAAAATTTGTCTTTCCATGTTCGCCCGAAATCGTCACGATTCAGCATCTAGAGTTGCTCACGTAAGAAAACTAACCCAAAATCCGTAATCATCGCATTGAATTACCCTGGAAAACACGCTTTTCTTGTTTTTCGTTTCTGGACCGATTTCGCCAACTTCCACGCCCGATTCGCCCGAAATCGTCACGATTCAGCGTCTAGAGTTGCTCACGTAAGAAAACTAACCCAAAATTCGTGATCAGCGCATTGAATTACCCTGGAAAACACCCTTTACTTGTTTTTCGTTTCTGGACCGATTTCGCCAACTTCCACGGCCGATTCGCCCGAAATCGTCACGATTCAGCATCTAGAGTTGCTCACGTGAGAAAAGTAACCCAAAATTCGTGATCAGCGCATTGAATTACCCTGGAAAACACCCTTTTCTTGTTTTTCGTTTCTGGACCGATTTCGCCAATTTCCACGGCGATTCGCCCGAAATCGTCACGATTCAGCATCTAGAGTTTCTCGCGTAAGAAAACTAACCCAAAATTCGTGATCAGCGCATTGAATTACCCTGGAAAACACTCTTTTCTTGTTTTTCGTTTCTGGACCGATTTCGCCAACTTCCACGGCCGATTCGCCCGAAATCGTCACGATTCAGCATCTAGAGTTGCTCACGTAAGAAAACTATCCCAAAATCCGTGATCAGCGTATTGAATTCCTACGGACTAAACATTTCTGCTATTTTTCGTAGCTCAGACAAAATTTGTAAGACTGAAAAAATGATACCCAGTCAAAATGCTACGAATTTTCAAAAAATGCACAATTTTGACCCAAAAAATGCCCGGGCAAAAAATAAACTAAATTTTCAGAATCTACGGATGAATTTACCCGAGGAAAAATTCTTGTTCAACTGTGAAAGTGTTCCAGCTAAAAATTGAAAGGGCGAACACTTAAAACCAGGTGACAACCCTGCGAACTTTCAAAAAACCCAATTTTTACCCCAAAAAAGGGTCGGGGCAAAAAATTAACTCATTTTTCCAAATCTACGGATGAAATTACCCTAGGAAACATTTTTCTTCAACTGTGAAAGTGTCCCAGCTAAAAATTGAAAGGGCGAACACTTGAAACCCGGTGAAAACGCTGCGAACTTTTAAAAATGCCCAAATTTTTACCCAAAAAAGTGGTCGGGGCAAAAAATTAACCCATTTTTCCAAATCTACGGATGAAATTACCCCAGGAAACATTCTTGCTAGACTGTGAACGTGTCGCAGGTAAAAACTGAAAGCGCGAACACATGTTGATTACATACCGGAAAAAAAAGAGATAGAAAAATAAGTAACACTGTTTTCAGAATAGGTTTTTCGTGTCTACAGCGTATGAAAAGTAGTCGGATAAAATTTTTTTTCGCGGCTCCAAGCACAACTTTGGGTGTTCGTTTCGTGTGCACAGAACCAAGTTTGTGGCTTATACTATGCTCGCTGGAGGAAGCGAGCAAATTTGAAAAACGCGCGCGAGAGGATAACGGCTCATATAATGCGTGATGCGCTGTCCGCTCGCTGGCGCTCGCTCGCGCATCCGCATGATTATGGATTAAGAATAACCGAAAACTGACTGGCTGTTGATGAATCCAATTAATTAACACTGATCAAAAGTTCTAGCTTGAAGACAGTGCACTCAGACAGTCACAATCAAACACACTGGCATGCTTACTTTGATACGCCTACTGCTGTAACATCTCGTATCTGCGCCTGTGTGTTTGACTGTGATTGTGACAAACTAGAAAGAAAAGTCACGCAGCCAATCAGCGTATCAAACAATTATTCCTCCATTTTTTTCGCGAGAACCAAAAACAAAAATCGGTAAAACTGCATGAACAGCATCTGGTATTCGAAGACCCCCAAATAAAAAAAAAATACCCACGCCCTGGTCGCGATGCAAACACCGCCTGAGTTGGCGACATCTGAGGGAGCCCATCGATTTGACGCAAGCATTGTATCGTTCTCGACAGACTCTACGCTGATTGGCTGATGCAAATTCAGAGCAACCAATCAGTGAAACGAAAGAAATCAACCACTTCACTAGCATCGTGACGGCATCATTGATGAACTTTCGGATCTGAATGTTTTTAGGAGTCAAACTGATGTGAATGATCAAATTAATCTGAATACACAGTCAAACATAAACAGACATAAATGAATGCATGATTTTTTTGCATGCCGATTCGTTCAACTGAGCTGGTTCCGTTAGACCAATTATTGTGAGCTGAATTCAAAAGCATCCAATCAGCTGATTGCCCATACGAGGCTGTCAAAACACCACGACCAAATCAACATGTCCGTTCTCAAAATGCAGCAGATTGGTAGACCTATAGTTTGAACATCTCAGGGTTTTTGACATTTGTCTGGTAAACTTTGTTTCACTAGACTGTACCAAACTTTTTGAATCTCAAAAATATTCAACGTCGTTAAACTTCGAATCTTCAATTTTTGAAAAAGCTGTAGAACTTTCACATGAAAACAATAAATGAAACAGACGCCGCAAAACGTTTTTTGCTATATGCAGTAATAATTATACACGTTTCAACATTTTGCTGGTACCACACCACTTGTATGTTTTTATGCGTGCATTTCTACGGTGTTTCGTAATTTTTGACCTATGACTTTCTTGCATCAGTTTCAGTAACTGCTTCAATGTTATTTTTTTATTCATTGCGTGCTTGTTCACATAGTTTCGTTTGCCAAAAGTTTCCGAATCGTTTTGGTGAGAAATGAGCAAAATCATGTGTCGGGGCGGTACTGTAAAATGTTCGTTCTTCTTGCAAACAGCGTTCGCAGTTGATTCTTTGAAAAATATATTTAATGAAAAAATCCCGATACGGCCGAAACTCAGAAACTCATCCGTTACACAGTGAGCAGAATAATAAAGGTTGAAAGTGTTTGCAGTGTGTTACATGTTCATCATTCGTTTTTTGGTGACAGTATTTCACAACTGTATTAATCATAACTGTTCAAAAGTTGCAAAAACCTTCCTATTCGATTTGCAGCAGCACGCTACAATGTCAGAACGAGAGAAAGAATCGATCCGTGCATAATGCGCCAAGGTAATACAGTCGAGAAACGAAAAGTCCGCAATTTGTCTGCCATTGGCTGAATTAGTCACGTCCTTGTGTGAATTGGTCGCCCCAAACAAAGACGCCAGCCAATCAGCGTGCGCGGATGTGTGAAAAGTTCACTCTTATTCACAAATCGAAAACGAGCTCACGTTATTTAATAGTTTACATTTCGGATTTCATTCCATCTTGCATTCATATAACCATCGAGGAGCGAACGGACCAAAACCGATGTCACACACACACACCAAAGCACAAAGCACAAACACAAACACACACACACACGCACACGCACATGTGTAACCCGAAACAACAAACATGTCGAATACACACACCGCACTCATTCAACCTTTTTGCTTCACCTTTTTTAATAAAAATAAATCCACCTATGCGTCTATGGGCGCGTCTTGCAGTCTCCGCGACGGTGTCCGTCTGTCGAGTGTGGAGCGAACATCATATCTCCGTGTCTCGATCGCGCGGTGTATGCAACAAAAGCTGCGCGCACACACAACCATATACTGCTTCGATGTCCGGTTTGTGGTGAAATATCATTTTATTGAGAAAGGTGAGCAAGAGTGGGTCCAGTATTATTCAACTGTAGCGTTGGGTTTTTCAGAACAAACACACTGGGGCAGCGTGAGTTGCCACACGCACAAAGGATCGTTGCATTTTGCGTGTGCCAGTGTGTTTGTTTTGTGCTGTATAACACATTAGACTGATAATACGTGGGATGTCTGGGATACATGAACGTTCAGAGACAAATGGAAGGTCAAGGTATAGTTTTCTTCAACACCGCTTCCATTTTTTTCTTGAACACTGCAATACGTTTCTATCTGATTTTCACCGGAGACTCGCTTCTGTTGCACGCGTTTGTGTGCGTGTGTGCACCGTTTTTTTTCTTGCATTTTCGCGAGTTTTAGTGATTCTTCAGTGCGTTCACAGTTCTACTCTTCTTCAACGCCATGAATATGAAACGACATTGATTTTTGGACGCTTTTATGTTTTCTATCTTGTGAAAGACGCGTCGAGGCGAACATGGAAAGACAAATTTTTAGGGTTATATGGACACGATGTCATGTGCATTTTATACTTGTGTATAGTGACATGTATTTTGAGGGCAAAGTGCATGTGTTGTGTTGTTGCATTACTCTTTTCAGTATCTTTAACGTTTTCTGTAACCCCCCCTGAATCTACAGCCTCCCATCTTGTTTTTTTGCAAACAATGTTGAGACAATTTTATTCCATTTTAATTTATCCATGCCATGGCGACCACCCACTGCGCTTGTTTATTCGGTTTTTTGCAGCGACTCGCAAAAAAAAACACTATAAACATGCAGCATGATCGTATTTATTAACCAATCCTTTTTTCAGATTCACTGTGATATTTGTGCGCTGTGAAGCAACCGGGTTTCTGGTGGCAATTTGTTGCATAACGGGCGATTATTTAGTGATATGATAAAAGTTTTTGTTGTTTCAAGGTGGATTAAAAAGTAAAAAATTTCAACGCAAAATGTCCATCGCTTGCTCCACTCCTGCTTCTACCTCGGGGTTCAACGGAAAACCGCCGACGAAAACGCGGATTATCGATTCAGAACCCGTACGTTTCTAGTTTGTCCTGTTTATTTCGTTCAGCTGTCTGAAATTTCTTTTTGCGCCTGAAGCTAAACTAGTCTCATTTCATTGCCTGGTCCAATTCCTTGAAAGTTTAAAAGTTTGAAATCGCGATCCAATTCCTGGGAAAGAGAACACACTTCGAAAACAAATTTCCTCCTGTTGCTGTTTTGTTTTTTAGGTTTTGTTCAAAGAAAGTAGATCTGAAATAAAAAAAGTAAAAACAAATAAAAGAAAACAAAATAAACTCAGTTTCACTTTCATACATGTTTCTGAAAAATAAACTTCAATTTTGTCCAGTCCGACAATCCTGAAGAGCGTGAACGCGAGCGAACGGCGTGGTTCAAGCGGAAGATCGATGCCGCCGCCGCCGCGTGTGAACGAGAGGATTTTGAGGTGCGTGAAGGGCGGTTTTGTTAAATGTTTGAACATTTTCTTCCGATTATTCTCCAGTTTTTTGAAGTTCCTCCGGTTTCAAATGCATCCGAAAAAATGTTGGTGATTTTTATTTTTCTTCTCAAAAAAGCCAGTTGACCGAGCACTGGTCTTGGGGGCGAAAACTGGTTTGATTGGCTTTTTTACATTTGTACATGTAGCCCGCCCCCCATAGTTGTTCCAGAGCCGAGGGGTTGGGGGGGGGGCGATATAGATAGCTGGAGCAAAATTTCCAGATAGATAGATAGCTGGAAAATTTTGGGGGGGGCGCGGGGGGGCATGTGACTTTGGGGGGGGGCGGTCAAAATTTTGAAATTTGATAGATAGACAGCTAAAACGCTAAACTACTATAAAAACAGCAAAATAATGCTAAAAATACGCTAAAAATCATGTATAAATGCATATTTTACCTAAAATTAGCGAAATTTTTAAGAATTACAAGCAAAAATGGTCAATTTTGGTCAAAAATTGACTCATTTTATGTCTTCGAAGACAAAATTTTTCAGATAGATAGCTGGCTGAGAATTTTTTTAGATAGATAATAGCTGAGCCGAAAAAACCTGTCTGATAGAGATAGGTTCGAAAATTTTTTGGGGGGGGGCCGGCCCCCCCCCAGGCCCCCCTAGAACAACTATGCCGCCCCCGATTTCAGGGCTACCGACCGACTCCGGTGGCTTTGTATAGGGGTGAATGAACGTTGGTGGTTCGTTTCCCAGATTTTTGCTTCACGTCACTGCAAAAAATTATTTTAGGAAGCACTCCGGTTGTACAACGAAACCGTGCGAATCGAGCCGACTAACCATGTGCTCTACTCAAATCGAAGTGCCATTTTCGGTCGACTAAATCGACATCAAGACGCGCTGACGGACGCAAAAAAAGCGATCGAATTGAACCCGAAATGGCCGAAGGTTTGGTTTTTTTTGTTTTTTTTTTGTTTTTTTGAGATTTAATCGGAGAGTCGTTTTGGTGAAAGGTTGTTAGTTTTTTGAAGTTGTGTTTTTGAACACGTTTCAACATTCTACAAGGCACCTGTTATAAAATTCACAAATTTTATGGGATACGGATTTTCTGACTCTGAAACACCCAAATATATGTCGTAAATTTTGTCAGTGACACGAACGAAAACAATAATAAAAACCTCGACAAATTTCACACCCGTTTGCGCGCTTTTGTTGCCCCCACCATGCATTCGGTGTCTCAGAAGGAAAAATGCAATTCCTGTGGTGATTTTCTATTTGTTTGCTTTCGGTTGTGTTTCGTTGTTGGTTGTCAAAAACAGCAATTTTGCGCGTTTTGTTTGTCATTGTTCGTTTTGTTATGACACGCTTTTATCTCACGCACGTGTCATCCGTTTGCGTGCGTGCTGCTGCAATATTTGAACAAAAAAAGTTTCGCTGCTGAGCTGACCCTTTCAATTGTGTGTTTTTTCTGTGAGGAACGCAACACATCCGCGCACACACGCGTGTTTGCTGTTGTATAATCGGAAAGTCAACAAACAAACAACAGCAAAAAAAACCGTTCGCAGTTTCGTATCCATAATTTGGAATTTAGCTGAACAGATGTTTTTTACTACACAAAGTTTTGATCGTCACAGTCTCCTCATTAGTCTTTGCAACTTACTTTCTGCGTGATTAAGTAAGGCGATTACGGAACGGCAATCTGCTACTTTTCTTTTTTGCTTATTTAATACAGTTCACAAAACGAGCAACGAAAACCAACCTACTGCATTTTCAAGCAGATTTTGAAACGTTTTTCTCCACTTTAAGTTGCAAGTTTTCTTTGTGTTGTAACCTTTTCAAGAAAAACGTCCAGGTACAATTTTTGTGGGCTGATTTTTGTGCTTGGGATCACATGCATGTATTGCCCCCCCTCCCCTCCCACCGGTTTCCAGAAACTTGAAGGTACCAAACTACGGTGCCTTGGTGTGAGAATAAATGGATGCTTGTGGACCGTGATGCCACCTAGTCTCGTGGGACAAAAGTGATCTGATCCAACCCTAAAAATATATCCAATTTCGGTGGCTTTCGGTCGCTGCGATTTCTCCAAAAGCAACGAAGGTCGTCGATTTTTGTGCTATTTTATACTGATTTGCACAAAACACTTTCTTCCGGTATGTAGGCCTACATTCGACTGGGACTCGCGCACAAAGGCATGGGCGACCGAACCGCTGCGATGTTGGCGTTTGCGTCTGGCCTGACGCACGACTCGAAGAATCCGAAATTGATCACGGCCCTTGTCGACTGCGTTCGATCGAGCGAATATGCGGGTGAGCCGGTTTTTTTTGTTCATCAGACACCAGAATGCTGGTTAGTTTTGAATCTCCGCCGGTCGTGTGTGCAGACAGGTTGGCATTTTCGTCATGGAAACAGAAGTTGTCGGTTTATTATTCAGTGATTTTGGCCTATCGCCGCTGTTTTGTTGCAACATTTTTGGAGTTTTAATCTTGGAGAGGTATATACCGATGGCTGGGCTGATAAGATAACAACATCACGTTCACTTAAAACTGCAAAATAATGCCCCGTCAGCCCATTGGGGAGGAAACGTATCTGCAATCGCGCGTCTTTCAAAGTTCAACGTTCGCATCATCAATCAACCGCGAAACAAATCAGCGCCGATATCTTTAAAAATAAGCAATAGTTCCGTCAATTTGTTTGCAGAACGATTCAACGAGGTGTACGATGAGCTGAAGCAACTCGGCCTGGAGCGCAGTCCGTTCGTGCTAGTCTCACTGGTCGGGCAGGACATGCTGGCTGCTGGGCACACGCAGCGTGCGATTGAGATGTTGCAGTATGCTATGGACATCGGTTGGTTTGTTGTGTGTAATTTTAATTAATCAAATACTCAGACACGCAGTTCCAAACGCTTTGGAACTGAAATACCGTATTACCTCTATTAACCCCCCCCCCAAATTAAACCCCCCACCAAAATAAACCCCCACCCCCTCGACAAGTTTCCAAATAATCCCCCCCCCCAAAAAAATAATCCCCCATGGGGGATTATTGGAAACCTGTTTGAAACACATACCCAGCGAATTCAGTGGCTGGTTGCAGTGAAAATTATGAAATTGTGCTACCTAAGGCCCCAAATGGATGAGTTAATGGTAATTTCATTACAAAAGGCTGTTGTAAAAGGAAATTTCTATGTAGAGTAGAAGTTTCTGCGACTTCCTTCCTGCCATGGAAGGTATTTTTTCCATTTTGCCCACCCCTAAAAATGGTTTCCAAATAAACCCCCCCCCAAATAAACCCCCCCCCCCCCCAAATAAACCCCCACCCCCAGAAGTCGCTGAATAAATAAACCCCCATGGGGGTTTATTAGAGGTAATACGGTAATGCGTGAACTGAAATTCACGCTCTGAAATAATGCCAAAATCTATGGTAAATCTTATTCCATGCCAATATTTGAGCCAAATTTTATTCCAGTCGAGCCAAAACGCATTCGAAAATTTTTATTCAGAAAAAAACACGCGGAACACCAGGCACACTTTGCCATGGAATGATGTTTGGCATGAATGTTGGATTTTTTTTCGTGCATGTTTTTTCGTTCTCTTTAGGCACAACATCGTTGAAACTTCGTCAGTCCGTTCTATCGGCGCTGTCCAGCGCGCACTGGTCGGTCGGCAACATCGATTCGGCCGCCGATTACATGCGCCAAGATTTGGATGTTGCTGTGAAACTTGGTGAGAGAGCATCTAGAAGTTTCGAAATTTACATTCACAACACTTCGTAACGTTAAAAATTGAATTCTGATTTTATTATCAATTTTTAGGTTCTGCGACTTGTAGGTTCTCAGACGTGAAAAAACTGATTTCAATATCTTCATGTGGCCATTCAAAGTCGCCAAAGTGACTCGGTCCTATTCAGCGGACTCGGATCACTTTGCCAATTTTGAATTCCCACGTCATCCATGAAATGCGCACATTGAGTCTCGTTCGTGACCAAAATAAAAGATCACACTGACTGATGTTCGTTTGCTGTATCAGGCGACTTGGTCGGCGAGGCGCGCGCCCACGGTAATCTCGGCATGTTGAGCGTCGCGCTGCACGACGACAAACAAGCGCTCGAGCATTATCGGAGCGAGCTCGCATTGCGTTTGAAAGTCGGCCGGTTTCTCAATTATTTTTGCAAAAAAATAATAAAAATTCTACTTTTTGTTTGGTAACCGAACCAGGGGTAAAAACTGAACACAATGTGGACTGTTCCACATTTGTATTGTGAGACCAGAACCAGGTGTAAAAACTGAACACCATGTTGAGTATTCACCACATCGTGATCATTCATGAAAAATCGCAATCTTTTTTAAGCGTTCTATAAATCGCTTTAAGCGTTCTATAAGCCAATCAACTTCTACCATTCTCAGCTGGGCGACGAGTCTCAATGTTTGTCGGTGTTAGCCTCGATGGGTCATTTGTACTTACGAACGAGCGACCTGGACAATGCACAAGACTCGTACGAGCAATGTAGACATCTGATATTGAACAGCGGACAAGAGGAGTCGAATGCAGGAGCGGTTGAGAGCGCTGCTGCGATACACCTTGGCGTTACGATGGGACTGGCGCAGGTTGGGCAGCGAACAATTGGGGGGTTACTTTTGAATTCCCGGTCGAACATGAAATTGATTTCTATCCAAGCGTATAAAAACATTTAGTCGCTGCAGAAGCGAAAAAGTATTGTCGAACTTAACATCTGGGTAAGTGAACGATGGCACAAAAAAGTAGCCCGACAAGGACAACGATTGAACAATTTCACCATACAATTATACCGCCATGAATGAATGATGCTGTACATTGTTGCAGCCATCACGTGATGGGCACGTGATCACCGAACTTGTTTCTGCAACCGACACATCAGTAAACAAAACCGTGTTCTTGCAGATTTACATTCAACGGGGAAACCACGACGACGCCGAACTGCTGTTGCACGAAGGCCGCGAGCTCGCCGCGAAGCACTCGCACGATCACGTCGAGAAGGCTCGGGTCGCCTGTCAGTTGGGTCGATTGGCGAACAGTCGCCAACGATACAGAGAGGCTGCCGGCTATTTGAGCGAAAGTCTCGAGTTTGCCAAGAAAGCGAAAGACCGCCACCAACAGGCAATGGCCTACGGTCAGTTGAGCGTGAACGCGCGAGCGCAGGCGCAATTGAAGGCGGCGCGAAAGTACGCCGAGAAGGAGCTGCAGATCGCGTTGTCCTTGAAGGTACTATCTTTTATTTTATTTTGGTTCTGGGACTCAATGCGTTCGCACACGGGGATAGGAAAATGTTTCACGAAATTTAAAATTTGGGTACGGTAGACACTCCGCCGTGTGCTGACGTTTTACGGGTCTGGTTCGGTTGTAGGGTTTTCCTCTGGGTTTTGACACTTTTGTTCCTCCGGTCTTCCTGAAATGATAATACGCTGAATCACTTGAGTGGTTCGTTCGTACAGTATGGTCGAATAAATTCGGCAGTCGTTGATAACTTTTTTCATTGACATAATTGACCGCTTTATTGTGCCGGCTGAGTGGCTGAGTGGATAGCACTTGGGACTTCCAATCGGAAGGCCCGGGTTCGAATCCGCTGGTGACCTCTCGGCAGCCCCGGGCTGCGTGGGTCTTAATGGTTCGGCAGCATAAACGTCGGCTTTCTTGACTCACAAGATTGCTGTTCCGGTGGCGAGGAACTAAATGACATCGCGCCCATGCATACCAGCGCAGCTTGCCCAACGCCCACTTCTATGGCAGAAAAACTGCTTCCAACGTCGCAGCCCATGTTGTGGACAATAAAAAATTTTTTTGCGACAATGCCTTTCCCCAAGGGCGTTGGGTAAGGATAAAAAGGGGGCAACAAACAACAAACAACAAACAACAACAACCGCTTTATTGTCTTCCAGGATCAATCGATGGAGGGCGCTGCGTGCGGTCACCTCGGCGCCGTGCACGAGCACTGCGGCGATCTGGCGAACGCAGCACGCCTCTACCGTAAGCACACGCAGCTGACGGCCGAAAGCGCGGACGCGAGAGCGATGGCGACGTCGCACGGCAATCTCGCTCGTTGTCTGCTCGCACTCGGCGACGTGAGTGAAGTGACCCGGAACATGAGAGTCTTTGAATCGCTAGAGCCAATCATCAATCCGACGGAAACTTGGTGCCAGGACATGTTATGTGACACAAAACGGTCGTACACCGCTTAATCAATACCGCGAAGCCCGCAAGTCGAAGCGGTTAATTGTCCCGATTTGACGGGCATTAGAGACAGACTTGAGACCACACTAGTGTCACACTCGTCTGATATACCGCAACACGAACGACCCGTCATCCAAAACTATAACCGTTTCTGCGTTTCTTTTTGTCACAGATCGACGCCGCCGAACGCACCGCCGACATTCAGCTGCGCTGCGCGGCGGGTCTGGGCGACCGCGTCGGCCGCTTCCAGGCGCACGGCGTTCTCGCGGAGGCGGCCGAGCGTCGCGGGCAGTCGGAGCGGGCGCTCGAGCACTGGCAGAAGCGGTTGGCGTTGTGTGCGGTCGCTGATGAGGATCAGTGCGGTCATCACGATGAGGACGGCGGGACGGGCGTCAGCGGTCATGTGGCCGATGTCGACATGTATCTCGCGGCGCTTGCGTCACTGGCGGAACACCACACGCGACGCGGTGAACAGCAGCGAGCGGACGAGTGTCTGGCGAAGTATCTGATGGCCGCGCAGGACGCCGGCAACGCCGAGGCGGAGCGGCACGCGTGCGAGCTGCTCGGGCAGATGCACTACGAGGCCGGCAGGTGAGACTGAATGCGAAAAATTGATTGTCCGTCCACACGGAGTACGGTATCTACCGTAGTCGGTGCTTAAGAGCGTCAGGCGTCCCTGATCGTCAAGAAACGATGAAACCTTCGTTTTCTGCTGCTTTCCATTCGTTTTCCAACAATTGTTTTTGAGTCAAAGAAGGCCGGGTCAAAGAAACTGATTGTGTTCCGTGGCAGTGGCAGATATTTTGTAGATACCGTGTTCCGTGAGCCCGCACTCATAACGTTTCACCTTTTCGTTCGGTTGGATCATCAAACTCAACCTAATAAATCTTTTACACCACATAAACGCTCATCCTTGTCCATTCAGATACCGCGAGGCGTTGCGCTATTTCGAGCAGGAATTGTCGATCGCGAAAGACGCCCGCTGCTACGCGGGCATGTCCAACGCGTACTCGTGGCTCGGTCGTGCGCATTTGGCCGTGTCGCAGTTGGATGACGCGCTTGAATGTCAAAAGTGTGTTTTTTGTGTTTCTTATAATCTCACACGTCACGTCACGTCACGTCATGTCATGTCACGTCACGGAACGTGACGTCACGTGCTACTACTCTTGTAAAAGACAGACGGGAAAGGCACTGACGCAATTTGGCCGACCGAAGAGTCTCGGTCGTGTGTGTGGACACTTTGTAGGAGCTGCGTCGTTGTAAAAGCCGGGCCATGAACAACAACAACAACTCTTGTAAAAGAGAAGTGATGGCGACGTGATGCATGAATGTACATGACCGTCACAGCGGAATGCGTGGCGGAACAACCTGGCGAAATAGCAAACAGCGACATCTGTCCACAGCAGACATTCGGAAAACTCCATTTTCTCCAGATATTTCCTGGCGCTAGCGCACATTGGCTCCGACGTCGCCGGGAAACTGTGCGCGATGCAGCAGATCGCCGAAACGCTGCTCGCACGCGGCGACGTTCCGGCGGGCGTACGAGTGCTTGGGAAAGCGCTGAAGTTGTCACGTTGCAACACCCGGTATCGCTCGGCGGAAGCGCCCATCTACGGACTGCTCGGCGATGCGTACCGTCAGGCCGGACGTCACGAGAAGGCGATGACGTTCTACGCGCAGTCGATGGCGCTGATGCAGCAGCGGCAGCCGCAGGACGTCATTGGGCTGTTTCGGTGAGCTCTAGCTGTTTGAGCAGACGTTGAGAGACGAGTTCGAACGGTCAACGGCAAAACGGTGAACCTTTTGGCCCGTTCATACTGATGTATACGGCACGTCAGGTTTTGTGGTTTAGCATCCTTTTGACGTCCGTCAACATACGTGAGTATGAACCGACCTTTATTCGTTTCCATTCCCCTTGATTGCTCTCGACATTCGCTGACCGCACAGACATAAAAAAACGATTGCGCAACTTCAGTCGGATGTTTTCTTGGTTTCTTTCCCCCTATTTTTCAACAATCCTAATCATTCGAATGTGTGGAATCTGGAAAGCGACCGAACATTCGGTAGCTACCGTATACCGTCGGGCTCTGTTTCATTCAACCGTACCGTATCCCGCAGAGCGTGCGAGCGTATCGCCACCCTGTACCGCGTGCAGCACAAGCACCAGCCGACGATCCAGGCGTTGCACGAACAGTACCGGGTGGCTCAACGGATCCTGAGCGCCACGCAACGCCGTCGCTTCCTCTGCGAGACGCTGGCGACGATGGGCGGAGTGTGCGAGCAGAGCGGCGACGCGCGAGCCGCCATGAAACACTATCGCCAGATGGTTCGCGTTTGGGACGGCGGCACAGCGCGGGAATGCCGGTCAACGGAACGAACGACGACGATGGGAGAGGACCCGAGGGTGGCCGCGTTGGTCATGGACTGCAACTGGCGATTCGCCGGTTTGTAGGGCGCGGATTTTAGGGTGTACAGTCGTTGCAGGCATCGTTCTGGGGGCGGAGTTTGGTTTGCACAGAAAGCATGCATGCCGTAATCACTAACGAATCAGCTGATGCCCTATAATTTAAAGTTCGACTATAGCTGCACTCGATAAAAATAATTCGCTGTTTCCAGTTCCGTCAGCTTGACGCATGTCACGGTCCTTGCACATCAGAAGCAGGCCTGCAAGGAACGACTTCAATCATAAAGAATCTTGTGTATGCTGAGTGAAACCCAGAAAACGAAAATCAAAACTAAAAAAATGACGGAACTCAATTGTGTTAGATCTGCTCGAGCGAGCCGGTTTAATTGGCGCTGCGATTCGTGCCTACGAGCGCTTCGTGACGGGCACCGATGAGGCGCATTTCCGTCAGCTGGCCGACAACAACCAGCCGCGAGTGGCGTTGGCGTTCTATCGGGCGGGAAAACTGTGGCTCGAATTGGATCGCCCGCAGATTACCGTGCAGCGACAGTTATCCGCGTTGCGTGTCATGGACAATTGCGCGGTGGATGTGCACACCAAGGTATTTTTGGTATTTGCTAAATTTTTCCGCTTGAGAGTTTTCCTTGACTGTAGATACTGCTACCGTGAGCACGACGGCGTGAGTGGCAACGTGGTGCACTACAGTCGAACGCGAAATTATAGGGAATCAGCTGATTGGTCGGTGGTCGCGTGTGTTCTGTGCAGGGCGGCGACTCCAACAGACAACGCTCGACAGCAATGCCCGCACAGAAAGCATGCATCGCATACCACCAACCAATCAGCTGATTCCCTATAATTTAGAGTTCGACTATAGCCGCCATATGCGCTGCACATTACCGCACGCACGCCTCCGTCCAGTCAATTGCGCCACGTTCCGACCAAATCGTCGCGCGGATACATGCGAACACCCCTCAAAGCAGCTAACGTCACTTGTACATGTTCGCTAGGAAATGACCGGGCTACTCTGCCAGAGTCACATTCCACATCTGCTCCATCGCAATCACAAACAGCCCCATCCACGCTCATTCAGATCGACGCCTGGCGCTGCCTGGCCGCCGGCTACACTGCCGTCGGCGACCTCGCCTCTGCCGCGCACATCGCCGCCGCGACGCTCGACTTTGTCGCCCGTCTTCATTTGCGCGCCGACGAACAGCGCGCGCACGCCGACCGACTGGCCGTCGCCACGTTGGCCGGCGAACTTGAAGTGGCGCGAGCGCACGCCACACGCCAGCTGGCACTCGCTCGCCAGTCCGGTCAGTGGGCGGACGAGTGTCGTGCGCTGCTGCTGTTGGCGCATGTGGAGCAGATGAACGGGGTTGATGAGCAGTCGCCGGGCGTCTACGAGTCGACACTGATGCAGATCGTGACGAGCGAGCGCATGCAGCCGAGCGCGCACGTCATCACGGCGCATATCGAGCTCGGTACGGTGAACTGGGTGGGGGTGTTTTTAGGGAATGCGCTGATTGGTCAGATACAGTCGAACTGGAAATTATAGGGATCCAGCTGATTGGTTGGTTGTGACGTGATGGATGCTTTCTGGGCAAACCAAAATCCGCCCCTTCACCGCAGCAATTTCTGCACAGAAAGCACGCATCACGTGACCACAGCCGACGACGCTGCTTCACTATAATTTAGAGTTTGACTTTGTATGCTGGCAGCCAGGATCAGCTCAGAATGCCATCCAGTGGATTGACCGATCCGAGTTTCTTTCTGTTGATTACTGCCGTTCGGGGGAGGGGGCTCAATCCAAAGAAACTCTATTGATCAGTCAGTCATTCAGTTTTATTCTGCAGTGCACGGCATGATATACCAGAAAACCAGAGAAGTGTAAGACACCACGAGTAGGCAAGCCAAAAGATTGATCACACCACGAGAGAGACAAGTTGAATGTAACGATTGAATGTCTGCAATTCATTCAATGGACTCCGACAGCATCCTTGCAGGCATCTGCGCAATCACGGCCGGCGACCACGCCACATCCGTGAAGCATCTGGACGCGGCGCTGTCGCTGGCGCTGTCGAGCGAGCGAGCCGACATCGTGCTACAGGCGAGACTGGCGCGAATCGTGCTTCAGTGGATGGTTGACGATGTTCAGGTTGATTGCAAATCATGAAAGGAATGTTCTCCTTGAAACGCGACAAAAAAACTAAAATGAACCTGAAATTCAACAAAATTGAAACTGAAGTTTCACTTCCCATTTGCAGGGTGACAAATGTTAAAAAAAAGAAATGCTTTCCCTGAAACGCGAAAAAAACTATCAATACCAACTAAAATGAAGCTGAAATTCAAAAAAAGTTGAAACAGAAGTTCCACTTCGCATTCTCAGGCCGCATTAGGCGAGGTGTCAGAGGCGCAGCGGGTTCAGGACGCCACGCATGATGGCAACGTCGCCGTTGACGAGTGTCTGCTGTTCGGTCACGTTGCAGACTTGCAATCGGCGCTTCGAGTCTTGGAAATGGTGGGTTAACGGGTTTTTATCAAACGAAATAGGAATAAACATGGTTTTAGGCAATCCTTTTCCTCCTAGGACTAGCTCAGATCGTTTCTTAATTGAGCACCCGTAGGGTGTTCTTGCGCGTCGATACCCCTCTTTCTCGGCTGGGCTCGATCCCCAGATTGCATTAGCGAACGTCTAATCTGCCACCCAAACACACGACGAAGACAATTGTGTCAAATCAAACCAATGTGGCATTTCCGTTGCTCAATCGAAGCATTTTCTAAATTTTCAGCTGCTGCTCGCTCAGCAGAAAGAAAACACAAAGGCACTACTAGCAGCCGAACGCAATCGACTAGCCATATTACACCGGCAACGGCGGTACTTGATCGAGGATGAAGGCGCAGAGCTCGAGTGTGCTGGTGAGAACCGGCAACCGGTCAGTTCGTTGACCGAATCAAACCTCCAGAACGGCCTGGACGCGCTACAGGAACGCCAGGAGCAGCTGCTCTATCGATTCGACGTCCCGGGCCTTTGCAGCTGCGTCTGGCTGATGTCGGATGAGGAGCCTGGTTTGCGTTTTTTTCGCTTTCCTTTTAACTGTGACTTTTATCAGAGTGTGGGAAAGATTCCTCATTCGTTCTCTCAAAATTCAGAATCAAAATCCGTGGTCCGCAGAAACAGAGAGTTGTCGGGAGCGTGAGGGAACAGGGAGAGGGAGTTTCCGGAAACATTGTGTGTCCCCACTGTTTCGCTGATGTTTCAGGCAGACCTGACATCCGTCTGTTCTGGTCATTATTTTTTGCAGCCCGGTCCTTGACGTACTGACAAGCCTAGGCCCGCGATATACGCTTACCAGGCAAAACCCCAAGAAACAGCGCTTGCACTAGTTGTAATTACAGGGAACATTGGCAACAATGTCTTTGACAACGCTCTCAACACTGGTTTTCTCACTGATTTCCCTTATTTTTCGCAGACCTCCAGCTATTCGTGTGCGAGGAGCTGAACGCGTCGCCAGCGCTGTCCGCCAGCGGCAGCAGCGTCACGCCGCACCAATTCCAGTGGCGTCTGAATCTGTCCGGCGCCTGTACGCTCGTGTCGTGCGTGCGCGTCTCGCTGCACGAGTCCGGCGTCATGCAATCAACCGCATCAGTGTCGGAGCACATCAATCGCCATCTACTACTGACATCAAGCGCACCGCCGGCAATCAATCAGCACTCATCAATGACGGTCTGCGCCGACGGCGACCTCCTCCACCGGCTGGTGCATCCCGCCCGCCAGCGCCACTTCCTCGTGCGATGCGTGTCGTCGTTGATCACGCCCACGAGTCATCGACCACCGATTCACCGCGAGTCCCGCCCAACCGGCGGCAACAGAAACTTCCTCTGTGTCCAACCGATGCACGAGCTCTCGGCTAGCGCGCAATACCAGCAGGCGTTGGCGTCCGTGCTCGACTGTTCGATCTCGATCGGTGCGCAGTTTCAATCGGCCGCGCAGTTCCTGCACAAACTGAGTCGCAGCACGGTGGCACATCTGCAGCTGACGTTGGCCGACGATGATTGCGGTGTGTTGATGTTGTCGGATAGTAAGCGTGATGATGATGATGATGATGATGGGGTTGATGGTGGAACGGACAATCAACCGACGGCGGTGGTTAGGATCAGTGCGGACGAGATCGAAACGAGCGCGTGTTCGTTGCGCGATTGCAAGCTCGTCACGTTGCTGACGTCGGAGGCCAGTCGACTCTGGACGGAGGATGCGGCCAACTGCAGTCGTCTGTATCGGCTCGCCACTGCGTTGTATGTTTGTTTGTTTGTTTTTGTTTTTTTATTGGGTTTATTGCGCGTTTGTTGAAAGGTTCATGTGTGTGTCCGTGTGAGAGCTGGTTATTGGAGATTAACGCGGTTTAACAATGTTCGTTACGCAAAGGAGCAGGGTGTGCACTGCTATTTGCGAGACCGTAAACCGAGTGAGTAGATGACGGTTGGTGCCACGCCACCGCTTGGGAAATCGTGCTGCTTCAGCGACTGCTCATTAGGATACACCGACAGATGCTCCTGTGCGTGCCCACTTGGCTCCGCTGAATGAACACGTACGCACTTTCGCGCAGCTTGCCCAGCAACCCGCCGTGCAGCCACTGTTGCTCCACATCCCCACTAGTCATATTCGGCTGGTCAGGTCGTCAAGTTGCCGAGACCGCACACTCGTTGTTCTTATTGTTGGGCATTTTAGGCGATGTTTTCAGCGGGCCAACGGAGAAAAACGTACAGAGCGCCGTCGAGTTAGGCGCCCATCGAGTTTTCTCTGTCATTAAGTGCCGGATACATCGCTCTACGGGGCTCGATCTCCCGAACGCACAGACAACAGTCCAACGCGCCACCACCAGACCAAGAGAGAGAGGGACAGTTTCAAAAGTAGTGTGAACTTGTGCACATAAAGCAGCACTCGCGGTATCACACCACGGCAAACAGATCAACAACCAGAGACGTCGCTTTTGAGCTATTCTCAACAATAAAAACGTTCCCTCAATGCTTCAAGCCACACCGCCGGCGCCGCCGCCGTGCTGCTGATCGTGCAGTCTCCAACAGCGATGGACGTCCGCGTGACGAACTTCCTGCACACCCTGTACGCCGCGATACAGGAGAATCGACAGACGCCGTCCATCTTCCACGAGTTGGCCGCCGAGCACGGTGTGCTGGCGTCGGCGAACGTTCTCGTGATCGGTGGG
>JASANC010004463.1:0-15916 GCA_030248135.1 Theristus sp. LFF4_11
CTCATCAGATAAGTCATTAAGTAATATCAATTGTTTTGAACTTGCCAGGCAATCTTTACTGATTGTCTTCATCAGTGCATCGTACGTGGCAGCCTCAAGAAACAACCCCTCCGGGTGATCCTCGACAAAATCAAGATCTGGAAAAAAAATTTCCGAAATAATTCGTGTTTTTTTAAACTCAAAACCAGTCAAAACAAAACACCAACCTTTTAACGTTGGTGAGCTTTTTTCTCGCTCGTGCTTTGACGCTTTTCGCTTGTACGTTGATCCTTTCAAGTCGTATTTATGGTGCATCTTCACTGAAGACGGCAGTAAATTGTTCATCGCCAAAAGTCGAATATTTTTGCCAATTGTCTAAAAAAGATTTTTTTTGTTTCCCAGAAAAGGTCAAATGGTAAAAGTTTCAGAGTGCAGCGCAGCCCAGCACGTCACCTGATAACAGAAAAGACCGAAGAACTTCGGCAACAAAGTACGCGGGTTCTGGTTGAGGTTCTGAAAAACACAAATAAGAAACATTTACAGTTGCAACAACTCACGCCATCCAACATCTGAAAGTAAAAAACATAGTGTTTTCTGACCATATAATAACCGGGCAGTAGTTTCTGCAAAAAGTCAGCCTCTTTCAGCTGTACAGTCTTGAGAATGAACTGATCGTCATGGGTGACATAGAACACGCTGCCGCTGGCGCCGGATTCGACAACTCGCGTAGCGTCTCGCCACATACTGAGAACTGAAATTGAACATTGTGCGTTTTTATAAATCGTTTTCATAAATACATGATTCGTTTTTATAAATCTTTCAACAACAAAAACTAACAAAACACATAAACATCGTTTCTGGTGAACCTTAAACACCCTAAAAATACAGAAATATGAACTGGAAATACGCAAACGATCGGAACGCCCACCAGGAAATCTTCTGGTTTAATGAGAAAGAGGTCGCGAAAGTAACGAAACGCGACCGGTGCATAGCACTTGAATCGAAAATCGGTGAACGAATGCGACGGCGTCACTGATGAACCCTCGCTGAAAAAAACCCATAAAACAAAACAAACGTTGAGCGCTATAAAAACATAGCACAAAGTTCGCAGCAGCAATCAAACGCTTGAACCTGGGAAACGATTTTTTAACAACAACATCGAAGTCTTGCAACAAGAGGTCTCGTTCTGGCTGGCTGGCCGTGGAGCCAATGCTGTTCGCAATGCCCAACTGGATGGCGCCGCTGATTTGCGACGTCGGCACCTGCATCCATTGAACAACTTGCATTCGAACACAGCTCATGGTAACACACGAGTGGAAAAATGAACCAAGCCACAACACACGGACTGACTTTTTTATACGTGACTTCTTCCGTTTCGGAGTCAACACGACGATGTCCAATTTTCTCGGTGTGCCGTCGCTGTAGTCCAATGGCCTCCATGTGGCGCAGCGTGCCGCCGGGGCTGGCGGTGCTCGGAGGCACCTGTTGACTGCTGCCGCCCGCTTCATTCGCCACCACGCCGTCACCGCTGCCACTGATCGCATTCTGCAAGCATTGAAGTTGCTCAGTTGGGTGCGCTCTCGGCGCGTTATTAATTCGAATTGAATTCAATGGAATTCTACAGCACGAAACAGTACAAAAGCAGAATAACCAAAATTTTGTTGCCCGACGCCGACGACCGACGTCAATGAGTTTTTTCCAAGTTTGTTTCGTAGTTTACTGTGGAAACGTCAAAATAAAAAACGACATAATGTGATCATAATTCTTTGCTAGTGTGTCCTACTTGGTCTCGATCGCCGTCAGCCGACACGAACTTAACCGAACGAGTATGCTCATTAACACGTTCATTCACTTCTGCGTCCATCACTGTCGCCATAACAGCCGGATTTCGGATAATTGAAATGAAAACCACACCACAACCACGATCTGAAAAGCACGTTCTTGATTTTCGAGCAATAATTCATGATTTTTGGCTTTTGGGTGATCCGAGAAAATTTTTGAGGGGTGTGGGGTGTGGGCACTGTGTGTGGTGTGTCGTCGTCACTGTGTAACAGGGGTCGAGTCGAAGATTTGTATACAATCTTAAAAGTGATTTTTTTTATTTTTGATTGGAAGTTTGCTTGCAATGAATCGTTGTACGTTCTTAATCCTAAACCTAATCCTGTCCTGAGCCAAGCCTATTTTGATATGGTGAAAATCACCAATTTAGTTTTGGGTGGCACGTTTTATGATATTACGCTCCAGTTAACTCACGCTCCAACATTGGATGTTCTCGGACATTGCTAAAACGGACCTAAACCTAAAAGCCAAACCGAAGCCTAAGCTTAAACAAAACCTGTTCCTAACTTAATCCTAACCTAAGCCAAGCCTTTTTAAGAAGCAAGAATAAAAATAACTGCGTTTTGAACGAGTTTTTGTTGAGGGCGGAGCGTGTGCACGCGCGCCAGTGGATCATGAGCAATGAGCAATGCGGATGCGGGGCAGGTGCATATCATAATGAAGCGTTGCGTTTAGTTTTTGCATTTTTTCTTTCCTGTGTTATGGGGGCAGGGCAGGGCCGGGGTAGGGTTGTTAAAAAAAACAAAAATCGTCATTTTTGTTTTTTTTAAAAAAAAAAAATTAAAAAAAAAAAAAATTTCAAAAATCAAAGTTGTGCTAAATCAATCAGGGAGTCCGAAGAACCACATATGATATGCAAGCGCCTCCCGAATGACACCCGTATGGCGGAACTTTGCAGATTTTGTTTTGGTGACCTCAATTACCCCTTTTCCAAACCGTCACCATGCCTCTTCTTGTGTTTTGACCTCCAAAACGTCACTAATTCTCCCCAGCTAAGCTAATGCTGAAGTGAAGACAAACATACCGCCTTGAAATTCGATCAATTCTTCTGATGGTGTCGCGACGACACGACACGAAGCAGCAACCAGACAACGTAGCGCTTGCAAACGGTGCAGCGAGCACAATCGGACGCTCTGCGAGGCTAATCGTCACCTTATCTGCATCGGAAATGGTAGGCTAAGCTTTGGGACGCTCAAAAACTTCATCGCAGATGTTGTCGAAGCCTAAAATCAGTCGGTAAAACGGCCCAAAATCGACTGCTAAAGGTTTTACGAGGTATAATCAAAGAAAATTTTTGTTGAACTTTCGAAAAATTGTGCCAAAATTGAGGTTTTCAGAGCATATTAGAGGAAAATTTTTCGATTTTTTTTTAAAAAAAAAATCGGCATTTTTGTTTTTTTTTAATCACTTTTTTTTAAAAAAAAAAAATTTTCATTTTTGTTTAACAACCCTAGGCCGGGGCCACCGCTTAAATCAAAAGATCACGGTAATTCTGAGTGCAACCTGCAAATAGGGTCAAGTGCAAAAACCAAGTCATATGGTATGCCACACCTAAAAGCAGCCATTCAACACTCAAATATACTGTGCTAAGGTAAAGCGAAGAAACTTTTGTGAAAAGGTGCTCGAAAATGTATCTTTTTACTGTTTTTTAGAGGCAAATTTGGGTTTTGGAAGGTCAAAATTGGGGAGGGCGGGGGGGGGGGGGGGGTGGGAAGGTCGAAATTGAAGAGGAGGTGATACGTGATATCCGCTTTCCCATTTTAGTGTGTCTTTGAAAAAACAATGTAGCAAAATGCAAAAAACATTTTACTCAATTGTGTGTGTCGTGTGCCAAAATCCAGCCTATCATGAAGCTGGAAACCATTTTCGAAAAAAAGCCTTGGTTAAAAAACAGTTTAAATTTTTTTTTGAAAAAAACTGAAAAAAAGTTTTTTTTTTCACAAAAAAAAACAAAAAAAACCGTTTTTTTAATCCCTATACCTGACGTTTTTGTAATTTTCTTTTCTTCTCCACAGACTTGCAGTCGACTTCAAGATTGGTCTTGTTGTCCTCCATCGGACCATCGCTATCATGAGGAGGGGCATAATTTTGTCGCCAGTTGTTTTTCGCAACTGCAGAAGCACATGTTATCGGTCGTCATGTTCACGGTGGGTTAATGTTAATTTCTTTTTTGTTTTCACCAATTTCATCAATCGTGTGTTTCTTCAGTTTTTCGTGACATTGACCATGACCATCGTTACGTTTCGTCTGCATAATAGAAGTTTTGTGTCGAATTGTACAATTTGAATTCTTTGTTTGCATTTGCGATATCTGCTTGTGGTTTGGTGTTACTTTCACGAACATTTTTAACGAAAGCACCATCTATTATTCAGACGATCGTTGTGTTCCTCGTCCGCGTCAAAGCTTCCAGACGAGGCGACGACCGCCGTGCTCGGTGGGGGCGTGGTGGGCGCCAGTGTTGCGTACCATCTAGCGAAACAAGGGATGAAAAACGTCGTGCTGCTTGAGCCGAAAGCACTCGCACAATTCGGGGCAACCAGCAATTCGGTCGGTCTTTCTCGGGCTGCAGTGCACAACACGCACACGCGTATAGTTACTCACGTCACATCTCACAACAGTTGATTACAAACACGCAAACGTGCCATTATAACTTCTTCAGCCAGGTTTGGTCACTGCCAGTCATCAAGTGCACAGATATAAATCGATTCTCGCGTACTCCGTGGATCTTTATTCAAAACTCGAAACCGAAACGGGCGAGGTTTGTCTCTGCAACAATGCAATGCGATCTGTCGAATCGATAACAGTAATGAAAGTGAGAGGTTGTTTTGCAGCGAGTTGGTTTCGTGGAGAGCGGCACCCTGCGGATAGCGTCCAGCAAGCAGAGGCTGCGTGACTTTCGTGTGTACGCGTCCCGTGACTACTTCCATCACACGGACGTCTGCAGGACGCAGCTGATCGACCGTGATGCTGTCAAGGAGCTCTTCCCACTGCTGAATGTGGACAGTGTGCGTTTGATGCGTTCGCATTTGCTAAAAAACATGAACACAAACAGGAGGAGCACTTGCTTGGTGCACTGATTGGTTGCTGGTCAGTTAACAGCTCGTAGCATTCGCGGTTACGTTACGACGCGACTTCTGGAGTAGCATTTTTTCAGTCTTGTCCGCTTTAGGAAACTATGAGTTCGCTTGAAAGAGCTCAGCGTACAGGCACAAATAGCGTTTCTTGTATGTTTCGTATAATATCATCTTTTATTTTGGTTCCAAGACTCAATGCGCGTACAGATAGGTAAGCAGTTGCATGCATGACGCGGAAATTCAAAATTAGTATAGTGATCCGTGTTTCCTAAAAAAACCAAATCACTTAGGTTATTTTGAATTGCCACATGTAGCTTAAAACTAGTTGCCTTCTACGACTGCAAACGCATTGAGTCGCAGAAGCAAAATATGAAGCTCAACGTGATCGTCGTCCATGTGCAGGTGCTTGGCGCGTTGTACACGGATCGCGGCGGGCACATCGACACTGGCGGACTGACGCGAGCGCTCGCTGTTGGTGCTGTGCAGGCTGGTGCAACGTTGGTGGACAGCTGTGGAACGTTGGCCTTGAAACAGCACAAACACGGCCATTGGCTCGTGGACACCGATGTCGGCAAAATACGCGCCAAACATGTCGTCAATGCCACTGGTGCGTGCCGCAGCAGATTGCACTCAGCTTGATAAACTTGTGAAAGAGCAAGCAAATGATTTTCAGGTCTTTGGATCCGCGATTTTGCCAAGCGTTCAAACATCAATCTACCCGTCGTCCACTTGCAACATCAGACGGCTGTTATTTCGGGCGTTGAGGAATTAGGAAACTTACAAAAGGTGCCTTCGATAATTGACCATGATCATCAAATGTACATGCGACATAGCGGGTAAATGATTTATATTTTGCTGGTTTCCTTGTGTTTCAAATAACATGTTTTGACGACAGGAAACAAAAAAACGGCGGAACTTTTACGAGTGGTTACCGTTTTTGTTTTTCAGGCCTGGCATCATCATAGGCGGCTTTGAGAAGCCATCGGGCAAACTGCAGAGCTTGCTGGGCAGCTGGTGGGATGAGGTGCCCGAGGGTGCGTTCTCGCTCACACACACACCAGTATAATATGTTTATTAGGACGTGTCGCACTGATCGTGTGGTACATAGACCGTCATGTACAGCAAAACAACTCACGACTTTTAATTTGGCTCTCTACTCATTTCAAAAAACACGTTAAGTTGTTGTGAACCAAACTGACATTCTGTGCATGACAAACGGGCGTTTGCAGCAAATGTCGTCTTTTCGGTCCGACACGTTTTTTAGCAATGCTCATTGAATCTACTTCTATTTTGACACATTTGCGCCACTCAATGTGCGTCCATTCACCTTCAGACGTCAGTGTGCGGCCTCACTTCGAGCGCATCCGTGACCAGCACGAGCGTGTGTGCCAGCTGCTGCCGTGCGTCAACGACAAAGACGTCAAGGCGTATGCGGGCGTGTTCTGCGTCACCCCAAACATGTTCCCGTTGCTCGGGCCGATCGCTGGCAAGAAAAACTACTGGGTCGCCGGCGCTTTCGCGTTAGTTTGCATGCAGTTCAGTAATCGCAGCATTCAGTTGAATTTTTGTCATTTTCACTTGCTTCCGGTCCCCAAGTCTCCGTGAAATCTGTGACTGTGTCCTTCCATTTTGTTGTGAAATGACTGCGGCTTTCCTGACTTTGAAATTATTTCTGACTGCACAAGCCACCCGTAGCACAGCAATGGTCGACACGAATATTTGGCTGACCAAAAAGCGATGAATTTTTGCAGCGACGGCATCTCAGCAGCGGGTGGTGCAGGCAAGTACCTTGCCGACTACATCATCACCGGCGAGCCCCCATTTGAGTCGTTCATTTTGGATCCGAATCGATACGACGACTGGGCGGAGCCGTACGTGTACACCTGGCGCTGCATGGTTCCACTTCATCTCCACTCAGCGTGTGCGTGTTTCAGATCGTTCATCTTTCCTCGTACGAAAGAGGCCTACCACAACATGTACCTCTGGTCGGTGACGGAGTCGCACAGGCCGGCGGGTCGGCCGACTGGACGCGTCAGTGGCAGCTACGGGGCGCTGATCGCTGCTGGCGCGCAGATGAGATTCAGACACGGTGCGCGCAGTGCCCATGGTAGTGCGGTGGTCAGAGTCAGCTTTTATAGGTCGACTGTTGCAGGCTGGGAAGCGCCGGCGTATTTCTCGGTTGATGATGAGCCGGTGTTCAACGCGCTCGCACGTGAGTACCAATTGGTGACGAACAAGGTCGGCATTGTCGATCTGTCGCACAAGGGACGCATCGAAGTGCGCGGCCCGGACTCGTCAACGTTTCTGAACCACGTCCTCTCGACACGACCGCCGCCCGTCAGTCGAACGCTTTTTTTTAAATGTTACTTGCTATTTGTTTCTAACGCATGCATTGTTTCAGTTTCAACACGTCAGCCATTCGTTAATGCTCACCGAATCAGGACGCATCTATGCAGCAATGAAAGTGTTGCATCACGACCAATTCCGCTCCGAGTACGTGCTACTGACCGACCCGGAACATGAAATTCGTGATATCAGGTTTGCCACTGAATGGTTGCGTTATGTTTGATGAAAAGAAAAACAGTATTACATGTATTTTCAGTTGGCTTCACTCGGTGCGTGAGAGAATGGGCTTCAATGTTGATGTTAATCTGGTGTCCGAGTACTTGGCATCGGTCGCTGTCATTGGACCTGCGTCCCGCAAGGTAACAAAAGTAGTAATGCAGTGCAACGCTTCCTGACAGTGTGGTTCATGATGGATAATCGTTTCTGTTTCTTCAAGGCGCCATTAAGTCTTCGCAAGAAGAAACCCTGTTTTGGTTTGGTTTGATTTTGTAATGGTTTTGAAACTAATAGTTTTGGTTCACGTCCACCCGGAGATTTCACATTCGACATGATTTCTGACTAGCTGTTTGCTGTTTCTCACAGTTTTACCATTAGCTGTTGTGTTGTTGCGTCTGCAGGTTCTATCAGAGCTTGCGCCGAACACAGATGTCAGTGAGCAGCACTTCCCTCCGAACACAACAAAGCTGCTGCGTGTACACGGTGTGCCGTGCATTGCAGCTCGCGCCTCCGGCACAGGTTAGCGTTGCGCTTTCACTCGTTTTGCTTCTCATTGTTATACGCAGTTTCTGTTAAATTGAAAAATTCATTGTCAAAACAGGTGGTGTTCACGCACCCACTGTTATTGGTATGTTTGCATTGGGTGTGCAGTGCTGTTGTGTTTTATTTGTTTCCCATATTTTTTTGTGTGAAAATCAGAGTAACATGTATTTGAAATAGTGCAATGCAAACAAATGTTAGTTCGTGTGAGTGTGCTTGTTGTTTTACTGGAATGCAATTTTTCGAACGCAATTTTTCGATTTTTTAGTGATCATTTCGAACAGTTTGCATTTTCTGATTACTCATATACGTAAAACGCCTAATTTTAAAATTGCGGTATTTGTTTGCGTGATACATCTGCAATACATTCGTTGTTCAGGTGAACTCGGTTTCGAGCTGTTCCACAATCGTGCCGAGACGTTGCGTCTGTATGAAGGCATCATGGAGGTTGGCCAAAAGTATGGCATCGTAAACTTCGGAACGCTCACGTTGAACACGCTGCGCATCGAGAAGGGATTCAAGCTGTGGGGACGTGAGGTGCGCGTGATTGATTTCAGTAAAACGGTGTACTTTGTGATCATTTTCTTTTCAATGTTGCAGTTAACGTTGGAAACGAACCCGTATGAAGCTGGTATCGATAACCTCGTTGATATGACCAAGGTTCGCAGAATGCATGCACCTGTTTCAGTTCTCTGGTTTCTCAGGTTTTATGAACTAACTAAATGCGGTGTTTTCTTTCAATTTTCACGTGCAAACCATCACACCGCACTTGCAGGATGAGTTCATTGGCAAAGCAGCCTGTGCCGAACTGATGGCCGCTGCACCGTCACGTCGACTGGTGCTGCTGAAATGCGAGCTGCCCCACGATTCTCATCACGATGAGAGCCTCATTGAACGCATACCGCTCGGCTGGGAGGTGCTACGACAAGTCGATTCTGAAAAGGTCTGCTAAGTGCGTGTTGCACAGCAGTGAGACTTGGCGTGTGCCTGATCAACCGTTTGTGTATTGCAGAAATGTGGCCAAGTGACTAGTGGGTGCTACAGTCCGAACCTGCATCGGCCACTCTGCTTTGCTTGGCTCTCCAACGATGTGCCCGATTCGGCCAAGGTAAATAGGATAAAAATTATCGCACTTAGAACAACCTAAACTTCTGTTTTTGTTCTGTTGTGATATTTGTGTGTTTCGGTAAAATTACGACACATTGCGATTGCACTGTGGTATCACGGAACGAGAGAGATGATGCCAAAAGTCCTGTTCATGCATCAGCAGCGTTGTTCTCTTCAGTTGACCGTTGACATGTCCGACTACCGTTTGGAAGCAGACATCCTTGCAGCGCCGCCGTCTGTGCCGGAGTCGACGCGGTGATGCAGCTGATTTAGGCACTCGTTAGATTCGTTCACTTTTTTCGCATGGTTCTTGTTGTTTTGTACTTTGCTTGCGAAGTCACGATCATCTGTGGTGAGCTTCATAGACTGTTCAGTAGAGCTTCATACAAGTGTTTACAGCGCAAACATTGTCATGAAACACAAACAATCACAACGATACCAAATATCAACTCGGCTTCTTACTTTGTGTTAACAAAGGTGAATTGAAGGTTTCTGTTTATCAAGTGAACCTCGATGTGCTTTTCGTCTTTTCATACCATTGAGTGTTGTTATTCGGTCAAGGCCAATCCTGCATTGTTACCCTACAATCGATCAAGGTGGTGATGGATCGTGTTGGAAGTCAATTGGAAGCAAAGATGTACTCTGTTTTGGCTTTACTCTCAGATCGTGTCTATTTTGCTACTGCAATGTTCACTGAACGCATCGTTCTCTTGGCATACTTCATTCACAAACAGGGTGATCAAAAAACGTCATAAAAGTAAACGGCTGGTATTCAAAACCGAAGCAACATTTTGAGCTAAAACTTATAACAGTCGGAGAAGTTTTGTTGTGTTCAGATTTCAGTGAAAATGGCCTATTATATTAGCCACAGCTACAGCATAACAAACCCCGGCTTCGATGCTGAATACCAGTGGTTTACATTTTTGATGTATTTATTTGATCACCCTGTACTTTTTGTGTTCACGATTCTACCGGTGTATTTCGCCCATGTTTTTTACTTCCATTGTGCTGCTGTATCATAATGCCACTGTCAGTTGAATTTGAGCTCGCTTGTAACTTCCACCGTTTGTTCCTTCTTGTGCCCTTGCTTCATGTATTTATTATATATTAGGCCTCGTTTCGTCGTGTGCCAGTTTACTCTTGTTCAAACGATGTAGTTGTGTTCAAACGGTAGTCATGCCATACCGAGCCTTTTCCACTCACACAAAGTCACATATTTCTATCTCAGTCAGGTTAGTCATAATCAGAAAGCATGGACAGCTGATTGAATAAAAACTCTGATTGATTATAGGCGAACTCTACAGGGAATCATTGTAGTCGTTGGTGATCACGTGATGAATGCTTTCTCGGCAGAAATTGCTGTGAAAGCACAGAAAGCATGCATCACGTGATCACTAATCAATCAGCTGATTCCCTCTATAATTTAGAGTTCGACTGAGTGTGTGAAACTTTTTTCCGGTCTTTTTTTATTTTTTATCGCACTGCAGCATATTCATACAATGGCCGACATTACCAAAGAAAACTTCAGCATCTCCAAAAAGCACAGCTTGCTAAAATCTCAGAAATGTGTTCCTGGCAAAGCCAATGAATGGTTCAATTTCAATAAGATAATAAAAAGCAATCCACAAAAACTCACTAAGTAAACTGAACAGAGTCGCTGAGGTGTACAAACAGGACTTGCAATTTGAAAATTTCAAAAAAGATAATGAGAACAATGAACACCAACTACGTTCTAAGAACACTAGAGAACAGAGATTACAGATTATCGTGAGCGCATATAAGTGGAATAATAACCGCTTGAATGACTGATACACGTAGTGAGAGAATAGGCATACATCACAGAATAGTGACATAATGGATAACCGCGTAAAAGTTACAGTGCACAAGTTTCTAAAAAAATTCAAAAGATTGATGAAAAGTAAATATACCAGTGTACGCGAAAATAAGTAAGCAAAAATAAATGAATGAATACCAAAACTGAGCTCATGAAGTGTCGTTCCACCACAACGAAGGAAGTGGCGGAAAACAATAACCGTCAACAGTGTGTTGGTCACTCAAAAACCTGATATGTGATGCCGCGATTTCGTTTCCACATCCACCACGCACCGACCACGCCCATGACTGCGCCAACCAGCAACATGCACATGCTCAATGCGAACATCGCACCTGAAAACAGCAGCTACTGAGAAAAAATGTCTGACTAAACAAAAAAAACCGGCATGTTCACCTGCACCGGCGCCACCAGACGATTGGCCGCCACCGCCACCAGAGGGCGACGGGGGATACGGGCCGTGGTCTGCGGTCAGCTCTGCCAACGAGCCTTGCACCACTGTCAGTTTCTGAACAGCAATAATTATACACGTAAGCTTTGTGAGCTTATTAATTTGGCGTTTCAGCATTTCATTCTTTAATATTCCAAAATAGGCATTCATGAAGCAAACAGCGTCACTAAGTACTGCATCATGAATGCCGCTTTGGAACACAACATCAGTGCTCTCACACAAATCACGAACCACTTTCTCGGTGAGCTCGATTTCAATGTCGCCTTGTGTGACGGAGTCGTTGAGTGTGGCCACGGCCTGTGCGACCGTCAATTCCGGCTCGTACGGCGGACCGGCCGCTTGTTTCAGCGTTTTCTCAGCGATCGTGAAGAACAGAATGATGCAGGAGTCCGTCTCGAAGAACTGCAAACAAAGAACATTAGAAAGCTGCACGGTTTCATTTGGAATGCTGAACCACAGATACGCACGTAGATCTGGCGTGGACTGACACGCAGCTGTGAAACGTTCGCATGCGCAGACAAAGACTCAACGACACGGTCAGTGGCCAAGCGATAGCCGACATCGGTGCGCAGTTGTGCCATCGTCACTGAAACAAACCAGCATTGAATGTCGCACATTGTCCATAATTGCACCAATGCGTTTTGTTTGAGGCTGATGCGTAAACAATCTCACCACCAGACACGTTGAGCGAGTACGATTGAAGATCGTGCAGGCATGGCGACACATCGAAGTAAACGGAGGGCAGATGTGACAATGGAAGCACCGATGAATACTCAATGCTCGTCACATCAACCAAATTCGAGTGCTCATCCTGGGAGACAGCACAAAGCAACGGTGAACTGCTTGCAAATACACTCTGACAAAGTAACATATTTCTACGTACCCTGTGGTAGACACGCAGTGCAACAATGGATGGTCCGTTGGACTGTGCCAATTCGCTGGTGGTTCTCCAGTTTGCCTGAATAACATGGAATCGTGTAATGATTGCCTTATTTTATACAGTAACAGACAAAACATTTTATGAGTGCAAACGTACAGGCGTCACAAGAATCTCCAGGGTTTTTGACTCGTCCAGCTTAGTGGTGAACACATCTACCTCACCAAACTCGACCAGGTCTCTTCGCTGAAAAGTTATATTACCCAGAAAATTATCCATCAAAAATCTAACCCGATGTTGAATTCTATCGTGATCTTTTATTTGGGTCCCCGAGACTCAATGCACGCATAGATAGGTAAACAGTTTGCTGCGGGAATTCAAAATTGGCAAATTGATCCGAGTCCCCCAAATGGGACCGAGTCACTTAGGCGATTTTGAATTGCCACATAAACAATAATAAAACCAGTTTCCTTTCTACGTCTGCACACGCATTGAGTCCAAAACCAAAAAATGACAATATTTATGTTATTGTTGAAATAGCCCATGTTTTACAATTTCCGACAGCGGATTCAGCGAACCTGTCCCATATGAACGAGCGTTGCGTTCGGTTCGATGCCTGTGAGCAGCTGTCCCGCTGCTTTCAGCTGTTTCTTGTCGTCCATGTCAGCCGCATCCGCCGGAATCGCACGCACACTCGCGTGCACGCATTTGTCTGTTCTCGTGTCTATTGCGTACTGTGTGCCTGAGAAACAGTTCGATCCATTGAACGCAGCAGAAAAGAAACAGAACAAATGTGTTGAAAAGCAATCATTACAAAAGTCACCTACCACCTTAGTGGGAGAATTTTGCGGGATAACAAAGATTTTTTTACAGAAAAACCTCATTTCTTCTCGTTACGAGTTTTGTCACGCAAAAAATTTAGCGAACCCGAGTCCAGATTGCAGTGCATGACCAGCGCATGTGTTTACAGCATGTCGGTCGTCATGTTCAGTTGAATTGGCTATACTTTTTGGTGTTTTCTACGTGAATTACATCTTAAATGAAACTGCATTAATCACTGACTCAACAAAACAAGTGATAAGATACCCAAAAACTAACCATACGTGTAGTCGTGCACGACCCGGACACCGGACGTCTGTGCGATGTTCAAATCAGCAAAGTAGGGCGCGTCTAATTGCACCGCATAGTCGAACGCAAACAAATTAGCTGGCCCATCTGTTTGGCCAGCAGCTGCGGCATAAGCCAACTGAAAAACATCAATGATGGGGAAAATGACCATCTTGTGACGCAATGTGTCTCCCGGACATACGTTGCCGACGTCGATTTGTTTCGTGGTACGGTTGACGTATTTCACGGTCGTTGCAAACTTGGTCGGCACTGGTGGGAGAGAAACTTCTGGTAGTCCGTCGCAATAGTGGCCAAACAGCTGCAGTGGAAACCAATATGATTCAAACTTAAAACTGATTCACTGCTATTCATTCATCAAATAAAAAATTGATTTTTGCCGTCAAACCCAAATCCAAATGAGTCAATTTTACGGCGAAACAGCTCGCTTCAAATTTACCTGAAAATTCTTATCCCTTGCTTCAGCGTTCATTGCACTCGGTGTGATGATCATGCCAGAGCGATGCAACAGTTTTTGGTCGGCTGCTGAGACAAAATACGAAATCAATAAACAAAACTTGAATGGGAACCAATTTCACATTTGTGACATTCAAAAGTATGATGTTTTATTTTGGTCCCAAGACTCAATGCGCGCATAGATAGGTAAACAGATTCAAGCAGAGATGGCACAATGCAAGTGATCCAAGTCCCTGAATGGGGCCGAGTCACTCAGACGACTTTGAATTGCCACATAAAGATTGAAAAGTGTTTTGTTTCACGTCTGCAAGCAAACCATCGAGTCGCAGAACCGAAAAAAATTGATAATATTTTATCGTATTTGATTTGTTCAACTCAACTCACTCACTGTAAACAAGTAACTTCGCGAACAGAGGCACAACGTTTGTCAGTTTTTCTTGCACAGTGGCGTGGTAAATCTGAATTTCCATGGTGGCATTGTCTGACCGCGGAAAGCAGCCGTGCCAAGAATTGGCGAACGGCGTCGCGGACGCATTTGCAGCGTCTTGCCAGCTGATCGTGCTTTGTGTCGCAGCAAACTGCAGAAAATGCTTGATGTTGTGCCACAACTGGACGTCACCGACGCTGACATCGAAATCGAGAAGCAACGGGTTCGCGGGCGCCGTGTAGTTCAGCCAGGAAAATGCGCTGCAGTCGAGTTCGTCTGAGAACAACGCACCATTCAGGTTAAGTTGTTTTTTTTTGTCCATCACTGGAATTGGAGAAACGCTAAATTAAATGTCACTCAAACAAACTTTGCAGGAAGACGTGCTGATCGTCGTTTATATCCACCCAACGGAACGTCTGTGCGTGGTCGGTGGCATTGACAGCGAATGTGGCGTTCAGCACAGTGCCGTTGGCGGTCGTGTGCGCCACTTCGTGAATGACGCCAACCAATCGACCGTGCGCATCTTGCAACGCCACATCCAGCTGCAGTGAAATGCAAACGTACAGCACTGCAACGGCTATATAATCGGCATTGCGTCGAACAGTGGTCAGTTTCATAAAAGTGAGTAGTGTCTGAAAAGTGAGGAGTTTTACTCCAGGGTGTTCCGAAAGTTAGACCATACGAATTCGGGTTGAAGAATTGAACCTCAAATTTCTTTTTTTGACTAAGGCTTGATATTGGTTTGATATTTTTGCCAAAATCGGCACCAAGTTATTTTATTCTGCTGGTTCACCTGACTAAATTTATTCAGAAATTGGCAAGGTTTAACTTTTGGAATACCCTGGAGTAAAACTCCTCACCTTTCAGGCACTACTCACGTTTATAAAACTGACCACAGGGGTGTTCGGCAGGTGGACACTCGGGAGGAAATTGATTGAGTTTGAAATTAGGCACGACTGAACATCACGGAATTGAGTGAACTGAAAAGCTGTTCTGGTTACGCCGATGCGCGCGCGCAATCATCGATATTAATGTCAATTTCAATTTCGATTGCGGTCAAGTCAGCAACACAGACCTCATAGTTCACAGGAAGCAACTGCGGCAGCGCTGTTTTACTCGCAGTGGTGTTCAAGCACGCAAAGTCACCGTCACCGCTGCCGTCAGCTGCATTTGCGACTGCAGCGGCTATATCTGTAGAAACATATTTGTTTGCACTAACTCGGTGTTTTGAAGTGAAAACTACTAAAATTCAGAAAGACCGCGTTTTAAGATAAAAAGAACTAAACCTTGACTACTGACTGGCACTGACGGCGACACACTCATGAAAATAACGCAAGCACCAAGTGCAAGATACTCATTGAACATCGTGATTATTGTGATGTGATGATGTGACGACAGCTCAAGCTCAACAACACAAATGGCGGACGATTAGAATTGTAACAGTTGGTGTTTTATTCCGGATGGGATGGGTTCATGCGCGTTTTATGCGCGTTCATTAAAAGTTGAAGTTGAAGGGTTTTGGAGGTAGGGTTGGGTTCAGTACCGAAGGCGAAAGCAAATTTTCGAGGGGGGGGGTGTCGTCACGTGGGGGGGTGCCGAAAATTTTTCAGTGGGGGGGGGGTGTCAGTCATGGTACAGTGACACCCCC
>JASANC010004465.1:0-45349 GCA_030248135.1 Theristus sp. LFF4_11
TTATCATGGTTTCTACAACTGTTTTGGCTTTTGAACAATTCATTCTTCAGATATTTTATTTTATTTTTATTAGATGTGCAGCTCAGAACACCTGTTAGTTTCACATACATGTATCAGCTGATTACATCAATAATGTTTAGCTGTCTATAAATGATGGAAAATTAAGCCACCTTAGCACGCTTTCAGAGTTAGACCACCCGCAGCGTCTATCAGTAGCCAAAAAGTTGCGCATCATTTTTAACAAAACGCCAAATTCTACATGTCGTTTTGGCAAAAAAAACATTGTTTCTCTATCTGTTTCTACGTGAATCACACAATGTGCGGCGCCAATAAAATACGAACAGACACAGAGAACGGCTGAACTCGATGATCGTGCAAGCTCAAACTTCAGGACACTGAATTGCTACTGCGACTCGGTTGCGCGCGCGTGCATAGCCGAGCGCCGAGTTGCGAATCGCATCGAATGGACCTACTGCAGACCGGCACATGGCTTCAGCTGCTACCGCAATTGGTACCGTGCAGGACGCCGCTGTGCGCACGAGATCGCGCATTACAGAAAGTGAACTCGCAACAACTCCGTCATACGTGAATCTTGTGCACTGTGTCTCAGCTGCAGTGTTGTTTGCAAAACGCTGTAAAATTTCGGACCGATTATTGCGAGTGCTTGTCTATATACAGTAGGACGATCGAAAGTTCTAAACTTTTCATGGTTTTCCACAATTCTTGATAAATATTGTTGTTTGTGCGCTGCTCGCACACCAGACGAGATTATTTGGTTATTGCGGTTGCTGTTTTGATGGGAAGAAATAGAATTTTGTGATGTTCGGAGATATTGCCAGTCTTGCAGATGACCCGCATTTACGGTATGGCACATTGCACATTTGTTCAACTCACCTGCTACCCCAAACCGATCAACGGTAGAGTAAAGGTGGCCGTCAAACCGTCACATTCTGGCTTTGTTTTTATTGTTCTAAAGTTTGCACTCAAAATTGCTGAAAAATATCGCTAACCTTTCGTTTTTGTTTCTTTTTATCTCATGTCGTCCAAATTAAAAGAACAAACTCATGTGAAGCAGCTCCAGCAGTGGCACGTGCCTGGCTTTTATCACTAACATTTTTCGTTAAAATGTGTGTTTGACGTCAATAAGAAGGTGATTTTCAACAAATTTGTTGTTCGAAAAAAATATTTATGTAGAATATTTGATAAGATGCAGCTTATAATAATTTTCTTTACTTTCGAAATAGCTTTGATCAAAGTCCAAGTTTGTTTCTCCGAAATTTTGATAACACGCATGCATATGCAGTCTTATGACCGTAATCCCCAATCTGTACAGTAGTAGTGGTTCAAGTTGTCTGGTTTTAACGGAGTAAAAAGCAAGTTGCAGTTTTGCCAACGTTCTTGATTCAAAGAATTTGTCTGCAAAGGTCTTCAAGTGTTACGACAAAGAGTCCAATTAGCCTCTATCACCGGATACATGTTCAGTCCTGCACCTTTTTTTCTTTGCTAAATCAGCACATTGTCAGACTGCTTCACAGCTACAATAGTGTATGTGGAACAGGCTCTTTATTCGGACATTATCCGTAAAATTCGTGCAAGCATTATTACCTCTTATCCTTTCTTATGGATTAGAGACAGAGTTTGTATGCAGGAATGAAAAATGTTTCATAAATTGCGCGGCAATGCAAATTTGGGGCACCGCTGCATTGAGGATTCGGATTTTTTACTTTAGCAGTGTGGCTTTTCCCACAGCGTGAAACTTTTGCGGTTACTAGTTTTAGCACTCCACCCGTGGTGAAAAATAAGAGCAAACACGTTGCCAAGAGAACGGTGCAGCATCTGTCGCAGAATGGCGGTTACAACGCGGGCTGTGGTGTTGCTGTGTGCATTCGCACTCATGCAACAGTTGTCGAGCAACAGTGGAAGGGTGAGTCAATTGCAAACAGGTCGCAAACAATCACAGGTGCTTTCCACCAGACCGTACAGTACAGTATGGCCGAATGAGTAAGGCAGTCCTTCTATTCTCCATTAAGGCGAGATCAGTCGCAGACTAGAAGTTGTCTTCTTCAAGAATGCCAAGATAATTCCCAGTCGTGTGTGCGAGAGAGAAAGAATAAACAGAATAGCAGAAAAAAACTAATTTAAAAAACGCGTAAAATTTTACACACAATTGGGTTTTTGAAGGTCTTTTTTCATTCAAAGTTCGCGTGCTCTTTGCACCCTGAAAAAAGCTTCCGTGGTTACTCAGCCATTGGGTACAGAGATTCTGAATAAAAGTACACGGTTTGCTTGCAGTGCTTGCTTGAACTAGAAGAAAAACAATTGCTGGGGCTGCTCGCGCAAATGTTACGCCAACAAGCGTGTGTCCAAACAAATGTCCACTGCGCTCGGTGTCCCATGCGGTGTCCAAAATGAAAGGGGCCCAAAATTCCGAGTGTGGACACTCAGGCGGACAGGACGCTGGACACACCCTGTTTGCACACCCTTTTCAGTTTTGCTTTCCGTGAATCCTATTTATGAAATTATCAAACTATTTTTTGAAAACGCTCATATCGCAAAACACTGCACTGCAGGGGGTGGCGCAAGGCAGCAATGTCATTCATGTTCTGTCGATTCCGATCAACAGACGTCCTGCTGTGCAACGTGCTGCTTCACTCGCTCAACAACGCCATCACCAATCCTTGCAGTTCTCAAATCATAAACTGCACCATCCACTCGTTGTCGGCCACCACAATGGCGGTATGTCTTTATTTCTAAATATTGACTTTTTAGTGTAACTGTCGCATCGCTATATTGGTCTATATTGGTTGTTTGCGACACCACAGGCACGCAAGCACCTGAAGCAAATGGGGTTATAATGCTCAACAGCGGCATGGATCGTTGGCGTGCTTCGCTCAGCAATGGTCACCTTGTTCATTAGTCTGTAAAAACCGAAACTGTTGCTCACAAATTGCAATAGCTGGAACACCACAGAAAATAACTGAACAGTTGGCGGTTGGCGCAACACTGTGAAAGATAACATTGATTATTGAGTTCAGTTAGCAAACTGTTGACCTAACACCTAACTGATGAATTATTGTTTTATTCCAGGCTGAATTAAGAGTTGTTATATGTACACTATGATTTTGTTATAGCCTGTAGATGAATACATACAGTAAGTGCCTACACCATATACAATTGTTCAAGTTTGCGTTGAAAAAAATTTGTGCAACAGGCAAACATGAATAAAATAATCAAGTCTGTCTGAACAGACACAGTGCACTCAGTTACAAACACAGTAATGCTGCATATACAGTACAGTAGTCCATAATGTACAGTATGCCCGCTGGCGATGTCATCAGACCCGGTGACAGGCGCTACAGCCACGTGTTCACCTTTACTGTCGTCCAACCAAGTGCGCTGGCTTCAGTCAAACACTTTAGCATGCAATCTCAAATCCATACGCATTCTCCACCGAGCGGTTTCAAAGCGGGTGTCGAGCTGGCAGTCATTGGGACACGCGCGTCGATGATCAGACGCGGCGTCTGAATGCAGAATTGGGGGCAAGTAGGCAAGCAAGTTCGAACGAATTGTGATGAGCAGGCACAAGAATGGCCAAAAATCAAGGTTTCCTGTGTTTTTCTGTGAAGTTACACCTGAATAGTGCCAACTGCCGACCTGCACAACAATCATCGCGGTTCCAATGATGTTGACGACGGTGAAGATGATCAGAAACAACCGATCCAACACCATGGCCACGTAGGACCAGTCCTCCGAGACCTGCAGTGTTGATGTTGATTCATTACACGCTAAATATGTGCGTCGCCCTTTGCTGTTAGCTTGATTTCTTCAAACCAGAACCTGAGCGCAGACGTTTCTGATTTTTTTCACTTGAACTGTAGCTTTAAAATTGTTGGGGAATGCGGAAAAATTTTAAAAACTTCTAAAAAATCCACCTAAACATCACATGTATACCTTGTCCTCGGCTTCCTGCGCGCGATAGTGCTCGGCAATGAAGCTGACGTTGTCAATCATGCGTCTGATCAGATCAGGGTGCATGCCACGCAGTTCGGCAAGTTGCGACAAGCGAATTTGTGTGTTTGCGTACTGCTGCACGGACATGAAGTACGGCGAGGGACGGCGCGAGTCTTGGCCACTGCTCGCGAACACACGCAACAGGCCAGAGGAGGCGGCGTCTGAACCTGAACAGAGAACGAAAACAACAACTAAAAACGGAAAATCGAGTTCTTCAGTGCTACTTTCGAGAACACTTGGCAATATTTTCATGTTACGCTTGTTGCAAACCGTCTTCATTGTCGACCGATGACGTCTCAGCATCGCCTTCCGGATCGTCTTGCGGCTTGATGCACAGCAAACCTGCAAAATGCTCAACAACGCAGTCAATTATCAAAGCGAATGCTAAACTTTCATTACATTCGCATGTCCTAATGGGTACACAGAGTAATTGCGGTCTTTAAGCGATGTTGCACGTGATATTCTGTCTTGGGCAAATGTTGTGCTGTGATTCACAGTCAAAACGTCGCAGCTTCGTCTGTTAAAGTGTGGCGCCTGCGCTTCAGCGCACGCAAGTGCATGAATGAACCCTTAGTAACGCTGGAGATCTATGTGGTCCAGTGCCGTGCATACCGGTACTGTTTTGATATGCGACTTCAATCAATGGAAAAGTCGTTAGTTTTTGTAACCAAACACTTTTATCGATTGGCACCTGGCAACTGCTGCAGGAACAGCCAGCGCACCCAGTTCGGCATCGTGTGCGTGGCGCCGGAGCGGTGAAACAAATTCAGGGTGATCACGGAGGTGATGATCGAGACAAACACGAGCATGATCGTGAACAGCAGATATTTGCCGATCAGTGGGATGACGAGACTCGTCGGTGGAATCAGATCGATCAACACCAGGAAGAAGATGGTCAGTGTGACGAGGATGGAGATGGCAAGCGTGATCTTGTGGTCGTGCGATGGCAGATAAAACACAAACGTCGTCAGAATCGCTGGAAACATACAACTTTGTGAATCACATGCTGTTCTTTTTAATGGGCTTCTAATTCACTCGCAAAGTGTTCATCTCACCGATCAGCAGACAGGGTATAACCAAATTGACAGTGTAGAAAAGCGGCTTCCTTTTTAGATTTAACTTGAACGTAGTATCGATGTAGTAATCGTTACCGCAACAACCAGGATAAATTTCCTCGCTTCTTCGAGCCTCCACTTGCATTAAATCCCATTCTGCGCTTCTAAAAAACACAAGAATTAGCAAAATAACGTTTCCAATATTTTTGTGAAGCTGAGTGTTCAAACATAACGGTCACCCAAAATCATCTATCTGAACGAGTAGCCACTAAGTTGCTCTATCACTATTGCTACTGCTACGATTACTCTTACTATTACAGGACTATTACTACGAAAGTACTACCACTGCTTCTACGCCACTATCTCTACTACTACTGCCATAAGTGTTTTGGCGTGTGTTCAATTGCGGCCCTCTAATTGCGGCCTTAAGAGTTACGGCCCGCTCATTGCGGCTCGTTCGATTCCGGCCAGGACGACTCCGGCCGGCCAATTTTCCTGAGCAATAATAGCAAACCACATGCAATGATTTTTCGTGATCTGTGATGAATCAAAAAATGAGCTCAATGTTTTTTCAAAAAAACTCATAGATTTCTGACGTGCCTTTATGTAAAATGCTTGGGTTGGGGGAGACCTACAAGAACTTTCCTTAGCTTTGCGATCAGATTGGCTGAAGTTTATTTTTTAGTTTTCATTTTTGCAATCATTTTTATATCTGCGATCGCGATAATTGATTTGCGATAATTTGCGAAAAAAGTCATTCCTTCCAGCAGTTTTTTGTTCGTGCTAGAAAAAATTCGCCGGGGCGGAATCGTCCGGGCTGAAATTCTTCGGACCGCAATGAGCGGGCCGGAATTTTCATTGAAGTACTTTATAGGAGCAACGGTTTTTGCTCCAAGTGGACAAAAGAAAATTAGCAAGCTGCTTTTTGAAACTACAAGCGCAGGAGTGTCGTCTGTGGTTGTGCATGCAGTTTTCAGTGCTGCAAGTTCTACAAATTGTCTTTTTGCGCAAAGCGTTGTATCACCAAAAACGTACTGCTGAAAGTTTGACAAGTCCAAGCCGGTGGCCACGTACTCCTTGCAGCATTTGTTGAGTGCCGCGTTGTTCTCATCTCTGCAGGCATCTTTCACTTCGTTTTGTTCACGTTTGTCCATCGGGGGACAACTTTGAATCTGAGAATGCGAGGCTTTGCCAACTGACGCTTTTATTCAGTGCATCACCTTTTTTAATTTCAAATGATTTCAAATTTCAGAAGTTACTTGTCAACTTCATACCGTGTCATTTGGAATGACCTTTTGAATCTTCATTTGAAGGAATTCACCAGTGTAAGTCCAGCCGCCAAACTTCATCAAGCAAGTTTGTTCGTCATACGGAAAGTGCTCAATGTCAATCTGCGAATGGTAAATTCTATGAAGTGTTTCCCTTTTTTTTGGTGTAATGGATAGACTGTTGATCTCCAACGTTCCGAATCCCCCGGCCTCGAACGCTGATGTGAGGATCTAAGCGCTCGGAAGTGTTGTCGTGACTGAGTTAAAGGAAATTCAGCAAGTTAATTATTTAGGGTTCAGTTGCAATAGGTGTACTGAGTTGTGTTTGTTGGTCATTATTCGGTCATATTGACCATCTACTGCATGTTTGTCAATTTGGATGACCTAGGGTGTACCCCCTTCGAACGAAATCGCGCCTCGGAGGAGATGGGGGTTCCGTTACACCCATTCCCATTCCCAAAAATCCGGAAGCCCTCTCCCTTCACGACTTGAGACTGGTGCGGTTGAGTCTGGCCAATATGAGACGATCCCTCAACGCACAGGAAATGCAACATTGTTTTGTGAATGCAAAAAAAGAATTTTTAGCGTGCTAATTGAAAACACGAATAAATAATATGACCTATTTTTTTAAACGTGTCCCACTGAAATGACGTCATGTGCCGCCAAACATGCGCTTGCCGTTCACAGCAAACCAGACTTTCCGTTTAGCCAGTTTCTTCCCGTAAACAAATGGTGAATGTCGAATCAGTCACATCAAACTGTTATTTTAGTGCCTGTATAGATACTTAGACAAACGGGCGTTTTTAAAGCAAATGACGTCATTTTAGTCCGGACACGTTTGAATAAATCCACAATACCTCACAAAACGAATTGTAAATGGCCGGTGGCTTCCAGCAAATTGTGCCGTCATACGAGACCAAGGCGTCCGTTAAAATTGTGATCTGTGGATTGCCCATTGCGCTAAACAACAGAAATGGGAATGGAAACGATTTTTTCATGGTTTTATAACGCAAAAACTGGTAATAACGAGCACTTGTTGTAGAGCACAATGTCGGGCACCCAAATCTGATCAGCTGGCAGATGCAGTTTCTTTATGCCACCGTAGTCGTCTGGCTCCCAGCGCAAATGGAAGTCCGTCCATCCCTGTTGCATCATTGTGAAAAACGTTTCAACTTTTAAGTTCTTCGCAGCTTGTTTTTGAACCAAAAAAGCAGACACTTTTTTATGTGAGGTTACCATTTCCAACCACAGGTTTGTTGTTAGCACTTGTTTCACTTCATTCTGCAAGATGTGCAAATTTAAACAAAACAAATGAAGAGACCGAAAAAGAAAAGATTCAATAAAACATGCAGAAAATTAATTACCAATTCAATTATGCGAATCAGTGATGCACCAAATTTCACCTCAATTTTTTCTGACGAATTCTCGACAGGGCGAACATTTTTATTGTAAAAGTAGAGCAGGTCTTCAAATAATTGGTCTGCCGCAGGACTTGCGTTTGTTTCATGGACGAACAAAATTGCTGAAAAATATCACGGCTTTTTTTTAAAATGAGACCATGACTTCAATTTAGTTTGTGAAATGAGTTTAAAACCACAAACTCACCTGCTAGTCCAACCAAAGTCAGTGGTGTCGCAAGCTTGTATGTATTTATGGACATTTCTTGAATTGGCAGGACTAGTGAGTAAGTGCACAGACTAATTTTTACGCATTGAAGCTGCGCGCCAACTTGGTTTGAAACGTAAAAACCTGGTTGGAACTCAGGGTTGTGAGACAAGTTTTTTTTATTTCGGTCTGTTTGCGTTTTGTTTTTCGATGACATTGTCGAGCGTGAAATTTGTTTTGTTTACACTGTGCAGTGCACTGCTTAGTTCCGCCTGAAAGCGTGAAAATATTTCCCCTCGCACTGAAGTCCTTATCTTGATTGTTTCTTTGCGGTACCCATCTTTCAAAAGGAATCCAAAAAGCAGCGAAATGATTGATTGCGAAAATCGGGTGAGGTGTAAAAAGTGCTTCAATTTATTTCAATCGTCTTCAACACACGAATCAGCTCAACGGGTTTTCGGTTGCTGAAACACAGCCACAAATTCGAATTGGTTGGTGCACTGAAAATTGATGACTATGCAGTATGCACCAATTCATACTTTTTAGTCAAATTCGGGTTTTATTGCTTGTACACATATGCACCTGTTCCTCTGGTTGTAACGAACACAGAAAAAAACAAAGATCTAATGCTTCAAAATACATTGCGTGCAAAATTGCATTGAAATCAGCTCCACACACACTGTAGACAGACCGGACCGAGCCGAGATGCAAACAACAATGCAAGATGGTCTGCTGTGGTACGCCACACGAAGAGCATTCCGCAAGCTGGTTTGGGGACCTGCTCCACGGTACACCAAAAAACCGGCGCGGGTTCAATAATCAATACTGACATTCCAAAAACAAATTAATTTCCATGCATTAACGCAGCAACGGTGCGTGCCCGTGAGCAGATCACCCCGAATCAGTCCACCCAAACACATTCACCGCCAAGCGGTTTCTCAGCAGGGGGCGAACGCAGCGGCTCACGTGTGTCATATAAAGACGGCGCCTGAAGTGCAAACAGAAATAAAAACTCAATCCATTTTTTCAACCGATCAAAATAATTGTTGAAGCACATAGCTGCTGACAAAACTTGCCTGGAGAATGATCATCACAGTGCCAAAAATGTTCACGATGAAAAAGATGATCAGGAAAAGTCGATCAAGCACCATTGCCACGTAGGACCAATCTTCGGAAACCTGTTCAGTTCATTGAAGATTGTCGGTTTCTGGTGACACACATAGAATGTGCTCATAGTCTCGAAAAAACACGGTGGCCGTGAAAACCGACGGGGGGTGTGAAAGGCTACCAAGTTGACTTTTTGAAGCCAGAAGTGGTGGAATTCATCAAAAAGGGCGCCCCGCAAACACGCACCTTGTCCTCAGCTTCCTGCGCGCGGTAGTGCTCGGCAATGAAGCTGACGTTGTCAATCATGCGTCTGATCAGATCAGGGTGCATGCCACGCAGTTCGGCAAGTTGCGACAAGCGAATTTGTGTGTTTGCGTACTGCTGCACGGACATGAAGTACGGCGAGGGACGGCGCGAGTCTTGGCCACTGCTCGCGAACACACGCAACAGACCAGAGGAGTTGTCGCCGGAAAATGTGGTGCAACGGTGTCTAATGTCTACATTTTGGGTATAATTTTTAAAAATCAAAAAAAAGTTCATGGTTTACCGTCAGCGTCGTCGTCTGATTCGCTCTCGTCTGGATCGTCCTGCGGCTTGATGCACAGTGGCCCTGAAGCAAAGTGAAACCCCAATGAAAGCTGCAAAACAGTGCAACTGGAAAGCGTGGAAGCACTGAATTGCTGCACTGACTTGGCAGTTTCTGCAGGAACAGCCAGCGCACCCAGTTCGGCATCGTGTGCGTGGAGCCAGAGCGATGGTACAGGTTCAGGGTGACCACGGAGATGATGATCGCCACGAAGACGAGCATGATCGTGAACAGCAGATATTTGCCGATCAGTGGGATCACGAGACTCGTCGGTGGAATCAGATCGATCAACACCAGGAAGAAGATGGTCAGCGTCACAAGGATGGAGATGGCGAATGTGATCTTGTGGTCGGGCGACGGCAGGTAGAACGTGAACGTCGTCAGAATCGCTGCCAGTGCAAACTCAGCTTGTTAGATCACCGAGAAAAGTTTCAACGCATTGTTGAGCTACAGTATGTATGTACATGTTTATCTGTCGAAATTGAAAAATTCAATTTAGTCGCTCGGCACTTTTTGTGAGTGTGATTTTTGCGCTCAACAATCACATGGAAACGTTCAAGTTCTAAATTTTGGAGCATCAATAGTAATCAAATCAGAGTGCTCACCGATCAACATGCATGGTATCACCAGGTTGACGGTGTAAAAGAGTGGTTTGCGTCGCAGGTTCAGTTTGTACGTGATGTCGATGTAGAACTCCTCGCCGCAACATCCAGGATACAGCTGCTCGTTGCGTCTTGCTTCCAACACCATGATGTCCCATTCGGCGCTGCTGAAACATCCAAATAAACACGCATTTTAATCAAACGTTCGTTCTATAACCTTCAGAATGATCAGTCACTCAAATATAATTGTCATCCTTTTTCAATTCAAAACCAAAGCCGGGCGACAAACGCTTGAAAATTCGACAAGTCCATTCCGGTCTTGACGTAGCTTTTGCAGAATTTGTCATTTGCCTCGTTCGGTGGAAAAAGTGGTGGACATGGCTTATAAATGATCTGAAAAGCTTTCGATAAAATTTGAAAAAAGTTTAAAAAATGCGATCATTTTCAACTTCGATACGAAACATTTTCGCTATATAAGAAAACCATAAGCAGGAAACAAAAAGTACGGAGAACTGGAAGCGAGCAATCAGATTGCAAACAAGCAACTTTCGATTACGTCTTCGTCCCTGTCGACCTTGACCAGTGTCATGCTGAGAAAGTCGCCAGTGTATGACCAGCCGCCAAATTTCATGTCGCAAGATTGTTCGTCGTACGGAAAGTAGGAGATGTCAATCTTGGGTGACGTTGAAATAATCACATTTGAAGTGTTGCAGAGTAAAAAGGGCAAACAGTGGAACAAATGCACACTTCACAGAATGAGTTGTAGATCGCAGGTGGCTTCCAACAGACGGTGCCATCGTGGCGAACCAGAGCGTCCACCAGAATGGTGATCTGTGGATTGCCGTGCGCGCTGAAACCAGAACACTTCGATCAACTTTTGGAAGTCTTTTGGAAACTGCAACGTTCGAGCAAAAGTTTCAAATTTCCATGTTCTCCAACAAACTTGTTATACAGTAAAATGTCAGGCGTCCAAATTTGGTCAGCAGGCACGTGCATCTTTACAATTCCTCCGTATTCTTCCGGATTCCAGCGTAGGTGAATGTCCGTCCATTCCTGTCAAAACACTTTTATTATTCGAACGAATGTAGCAATAAAAATGTTGAGAAGAAACGAATTGAAAAATCGACAACATGCGAAAAGACGAACTGACCATCTCCAACCAGAGATTTGTCGTCAAGACCTGCTTTACCTCATTCTGAAAAAAAATTTTTTTAATTGATTGGTGAAGTCTGTCCTATCGTTTCACAAAACGTATCGATACGTCAAAACTTTCGGCAGTCGATGAATGCTTTGCTGTGGCTTTGTCGCCTCGTTTATTCAGTTTTTATGTTCCCCCATTGGGAAACCCAACCTAAAGCACTGGTGGTTGACGTCTCGTGGATCAATATTCTTGCTCCGGAAGGCCACTAAATCCCACTCGATCCGTGGGAACCAGTGATGTGAGCCTAGCCCTATATGTGTTTCAGTGGCTTTTCGGCAGTCATAATATCACCGAACGGCAGCGAATGTTTTTTTTATCCAATAAAAAATGTAGATTAGACGCGCGCTGCATCGGCGGCAATAGAAAGTGTCATCCTCCGTGGGGATCGAGCCCGGCACATTTTGGAAAAAAGCCGCGTTCTTTTCACTGAACCACGGAGGCGACACTGGTTGTTGCACAGGGCGATCTAAATGCTAGAAAGAAACGAGCGGACTCGAGTGCAAGTGTCACCAGTTCAATGATGCGAATCAGCGATGCGCTCCACTTGACGTTGACGACATCGGACGCGTTCTGCACTGGTCGCACGTTCTTCATGTACCAGTACAACAGATCCTCGTACAACTGCGACGCGTACGGATTCGCAGTCGCAGGCCGCAGGGCAGCTGAGTTGTTGACAGTTCTTGGCTGAAGCTTTACTTTCGATCGTCTGGTTTTACCTCAAAGTTTCAGGACTCACCAAGCAGAAACAACAACAGCGTCGATAATTGTGAGGTGTTCATCCTTAAGACTTCGGGTACGCAATTCTACACAATAATGAGACACTGGTGTTGGATAGTCAAACACAACGTTATTGCACACCGCCGCACAGACACAGAATGGCGGAATTTTTGTGGCAAACTAAATAAGTATGTACGCGAACGAGGCAAATATTGAATCGTGGGGTTTCCATCTTGTTGGACACTGAGTGATGATTGCTTGTGTTGTGTAAAACCAGAGCGCGTTTGTTTTGTTGCGCTGTTGTAAAGGAAATGCCATTGCTGCACCCAGACGCTGCACGCACAACTTTCAAAAGTGCCTCTTCCCGTACGCAGCCCCGTGTATCGTTGCAATTCTTTGGCTCCAATTCATTGGTTTATTTGGCAGACACTTTAATAGACACTGTGAAGAAAGACACTGAAAAATATAAGACACTGCCTTGTTTGGGGGTTTTCATTGCAAAGTTGCACTGTTGCCAGGTTTTCAACACACGCTAAAAAGGTGCGCGAGCACGTTTCCGCTGTTCTGTTCGCCTGTGGTGTTCCGGAAATGAAAATGGCAACACCGAACACCCCGTCCGGCGCTTTGGGCCACTTTTATTTGCGGGACACGGACACCGCACGGGAGGGACACCTAGGCTGGCTAGACACCGACACCGGACACCTGTTCCAACACTTTTTAGCTTGTCGTTGAAAACAACAACCGCAAAATTCACTGGGAGAAACGCTCACTCAACAAAAGCGTGGAAACTGTCGTTTCACTACCAGTGGCTCAACACATTTGTTGAGTATGCGTTCTCTTCTCAGTAACAGTGCAACTTTGCAATAAAGGCCCTCCAACAGCGAGAGTTAAAATAAATGCAACTGTGCAACTTTTTGCACGGCATTTGTTGATCTAGAAACGTTCTGAAAAAGCGTTGGTTCACGTACATTCGTTTCAACAGCCGTTTTTTTACGGAATGATTCAATGTGAAACTACAACGTTCAAAAATTCTATCTTGGTTGTGCTCTACACATGTGTCGCAGCTTTCTGAACGCAAAAAATGAACAAATATTGCATTGGTGCAACGCAGCTGCACAGAATGTAATGCCAACGGAGAAAGTCGGGTCTTGAGTACTGAACCATTCGTGTTTCTCAACGCGTCAGTTCGTTGCTTCAACGCCAGCTAATAATTATTCCTATTTTTCGTTTTGATCTCCATGTGTGTTTTCCTCGTTCCATTGAGTGTAATATTATTTTTCGTCCTAAGGAGGTGGAGTAATGTTGAATGATGTGTGGAGAAGCCACGCAGCTGAAAAATTTTAACGCGCCATTTCACGCCGGAACGTTGTCCGAATATGGAACACAATGTAAAATAAATGTGTGCTGTGAAAAAGATTCTGATCAGTGCCGCGCTGCCATGAAACATCTTTCCTATCTGTGCGTGCAAAGGCATATTGCGACGCATTCGATAAAGAAAGTTCAAAATCACTGGTATACATTGAAAATGGTATAAACTTTTTTAGTTGTTGAAATCGTACAAACGTTTTTTTCTCAAAACTTCCGACGTTTGTGCGGTTCGTCTGATTGCATATTACTCGAAGCAAGAAAATGCAAAGCGTGGCCAACGCAACCTATGTATCGGCCTCGCTTTGCATTTGCTTCCGCTGATTTAGAATATGTTTTTTGGAATGAAACACGAGACAAAAACAGGCTTCATAAGCTGAACATATTTTCACAGCTGCAACGATCAATAATAAAAAACCCAACGAATTTTTTTTGTTGCCAGCTTATTTTTCTGGTTTTCGGTGGAATAATACTGAATCTGCTGTAAGTCACTTGCGTTGCGTTGCCCAATTTTCAGACATTGTTTTCATGAAAATGAGTTACCATTGTGACAACTTTTGTACGTTGTTTGAAATTAAATAAATTTAAAAATAGCTAAACCATCTGGTGTGGGCACACCTAAACACTTTTTATGCAAAAAAACGGCAGAACAAAATCAATATTCAATTGTGCGTGCAACCCAACCCAGCAGACAAAAACCCATTCGCTCGCTCTCTGTGTGCTGCTTTCACAATGTATGTTTCTGAGTTGTGTTGGTTTGGCTGTTTCACAGGCGTTTCACAGAATGTGGATGTTTGAAAACACGTTGCTCACTGTCCAGTCAGAAGCAACCGACACCAGCACATGTGTTCGGTGTTGAATCATTTGGTTTTTCTGGCTGATGATTAAAAATGCGCCACTGTTGCGTGCGCTGCTTTTAAAGCTTGTAGAAAACGCTTGTATGTTGCAATAAAACTCTGTTTTCCGTATTAATGGTGCGTCGTTTTCTGCCTGTTTTTATAGCGCTGTCAGCCAGCAGATTTTGCCATCAAGAGATAATTTTGGAACTTTTCTGAAAAACCTTAAACAATCAAATCACTGCCATGTGGAATTGTGCGACGCTTTCAGTGCGCCTGACGTGCTTCAGTCATGAGCTCCGCATACCCGGAACTTCCCCCGGAGCACCAGAGTTCGCCCGTGAAGCAGCCGATGAACCCGAGCGCACCGCCGCCAGGCCCGCCGCCCGTCCCCGACGGAGTGACGGTCGCTGCAAACCCGGCCGTTTGGTGGACGGAAAACCCGCAGAACATGAAGTGTCCGTATTGCGAGGTATTTGGCGCTCTTATTTTTGCTATTATTGTCTGGACTGCCGTCCAGAATCATTTCATTGTGGCACAAAAGGAAAATCACATGAGCCTACATAACCAAATATTGTAGCTATTTGCACTATTACAGAAATAACCTTTATATTTATATCTGAAAAAAGTGGAATTTTGTGTGACAGCCTTATAAGTGGGAGGAGGTCTTATAAAGCAAACATTAGGAATTCCGGGCTTTATAAACGGGGTAGGATTTCGACCAAGTCAAAATTTTGAATTTTTTGGTTTCCCGCCGTGTGACACTCCGCCCACTTTTGGGTAGGGGTCTTATAAGTGGGAGGAACCTTATATGCAAGACTTTACGGTATTCAATCTTACATTCTACATAAGTCAGACGTTTCTATCAGTTTGGTCACTTCGCCACTTCACCATTTTTGCACCATTCGTGTTTTTGTCAGTTCACGTTTCACCAAGTCTAACGATCGTTCTGTTGTTGTTTGCAATAAAAGTAACCAAGAAGAACTACAATTATTGTTCGCTGATTGGTTGAAAAAACTCGAAGAGCCAATCAACGTTGAGCGACAGAAATGCGTGCGTTTTTTGTGACATTGAGATTCAAAGCGCCTACCAAAGCCATTTGTTCTTGTGTGTTTCCGCAGAGCGACATTCAAACGGCGACGTCGAAGAAGGCCAGCTGGGTGACGTGGCTGAGCTGTCTGGGTCTGTTCGGCCTCGGCTTCTTAACGGTGGTGACATTTCTGTGCTGTTGTGTGCCATTCTGCGTTGATCCACTCAAGGACACCATCCACACGTGCCCGAACTGCAACCGCCAATTGGGCAAACGAAATGCACTCGGCATAAAATGATTGGTCGTTACGAGCTGTGAAGCTGATCAGTTGCGAGAACACTTCCCAAACATATATATGGTTTTTGTTTGGCTCCTTTTGTAACATGGAAACAGGAAACATTTTTTTGCCTAAAATGGTTATCACGGTGCGGTATTTCTGAATGCGGTCTGGCTGATGGGTCATGGTTTGTATCAATTTTTGTTTTTCTGGAACAAAGTTTTTGACCATGTATCTTTTTTCTAACTTTAACTTTCTCAGTTTATTGCGCATAAATTCGGAATACTTGTGAAATCATTTTGAAAATTTTTTATGAAAATTTTGAAATGACGTTTTATTTGTGTTGAATGACTCTGAACGAATTTCGATTGTTATATGATTAGAAAATGTTCATTTAAAAAATAAATTTCACACTGGGAATAAATAGTTGCTTTGCTCGTTTGTTTGCATTTTACTCTCGTTTTTTGCGGGTTTTTATTCCAAAGTAGCACTGTTTTGAAATTGCTTTTAAACTGTTGTTGCAACCAGTGACAAAACTACCTCAAAACATAAATCAAGATTGCAACAAAAATCCGAATAACGAGCAGAATAAAATGCAACTATGAATTAATTATATGCGACGTTTTCCCAGCAATGTCAATAATTTACTGTTTTTCCTTTTTTTAATCTTCAACGTGTGAAAATAAATACAAAAATAACAAAAAGTGGGTGCATTTACAAAAAGCAACGAAGAGAGGCAGAAAAACCGCAAGAAACGGTATACTTGCATCAGTTGTAATAGACAAAAAACGTCTCGTCTCTAGAAATCACAACCGAAGCAAGAAACTGAATCAGTGCAATGGTCGGAATCCGTGCAGGACAAGGTGCAGCTGCAACGGCAAGTTAGGGGCCATTCATGAAGTAGTATTTAGTGACGCGTAACTGTGTTAAAACATAGCTACGCGGTCACTAAATACTGCTTCATGAATGCCCCTTAAGTAGTTTCATCGCCATTTTGAAAAAGTCGCCAACATAAATGAGATTAAGGTGGCGGTGTAGCATCTGTGGGCACGGCTTTCTTCGGCGATGTTGAGTTTAACCAATTCTCAAAGAATTTTCGCCAAAAATTGAACAGTTCTTTTGACACGACCCATGAATATGAAACCATTTCACGTTGTTTATCACCCAAAAATCATCGAGTCCCAATTGCTGGTTGGGCCACGGAAGGCGTTGTGTTTGCCCAATAATCGTTCACATTTTGGGCATTTGTGCAGCACATCCTGCAGGGAGCGTACGCAGAACGGCAACCAACAGAGCAGAAACGGAATCACCAGGCAGAAACCGGACGCACAAATCAGCACACACGTCAGCCAGGTGACCCAGCTGGATTTCACCGTCACTGACGTCGTCACTTCGCACTGCAAAACAGGGTGTTTCAGAAAAGAGCGTTTCGTTAAAAGATTGTGGAAATCGCTTTTGGTGCAGTTGGGGCTAGGGTATACACAGTCTTGTTTTCTTGCTCGTCTCGTGAGATTTTTGTCTGTCTCGTTTCGTGGCACCCCTGTCTCGTTGCAATTGTAGTTCTTAGTGGGGTTAGGGTTGTCCATTTTGCGTGCGCCAGCGCAGCACTCACGTGGCAATAAGGACACGTGGTTCTGCAGGGCACAGGGGTCCATGACGCAAACGTGCGTGTTGCGCGAGTGTCCGTGGCATCGTCGATCGGCTCCTCGGTTTCGTCGGTGTCCGCAAAATGCACACCAGTGGCGTTGCTGTTTGTGTTAGTCGCGCTTGTCAGTCGGTTTTGTTCAGGCTGCGTTGCCAGAAAGTTACCTGCTGGTACTTTTGCAGTTTCCAACAAATCAGCAGTTATGTCCATTTTTTCCCAGAAGAGTTAGTTTGATCAAAAGTCTTAGTCGATTTGTTTCTAGTTTCAATTTTTCGACTCAATTCGGCGACTTTTTAGATGGACCATCCTGGTTCTGAAAAGCACATTTCAAGAAGGCAACTGAACCAAGTGAATAACTGCTCAGTGTTTTTAAATGCAATAACTGCGATTTTCCACAAACTCGCAAAAGAAAAGCAAAAAAGATTTGAAAGGCGGAAATAAAAATGATCGTAAATCGGTTCAAGCAGGTGCGCAGTGAATAAAAATGTATGATTTATCTGATAGCTGACACAATTAGCCGCCGTTTTACTCTTTCCACTATGTTACCTCCAGGATAGTAACGCGCTAGTTTTAATGTTATCATACTTTTCCACAAAAATTCGTTGGAATTTCTAACAAAAATTGTTACGAATCGAAACTTAAAAAATCTGATGCGAATATGAAACCCAACCAACAACGTTATTTCTGAGCCAGAAAAGCTCTGCTTTTTTTATCTCCATCACCATATTGGTTTCCTGCAGTCCGTTGTTGGAAACCAGAAACCACTGAACCGAGCCGTTGAACAATAAAAGCGAACTTCGACAGCACAAAAACGGACATCCGTCTGTCGCGCCCGGCGTTTTCTCCGTGACCATTTTTTTCTTGCAATTTCAAAGCGCGCGGCGTGACAGAACGTTTGCTTTTTGGGGTTGGTCTTTCACGAAACACTGCTGCAATCATGCTTCAAATGATCAGCAAAATCAATGTCACATTGTCACTTTTCAAGCGGCGCACGTGGGAATCTATGCTCTTTGATGTTGCTTGGGATAAAAATTGAAAATGTCTAAAAACATTATGCAATGATCAGAAAAGGAGGTTTTTGAAGTACAAAATTTATTAGGTCAGTTAACCAATGGCGTTCATTATGTTTCGGCCCTTTAATCAACTTTACATAATGACCGCCGAACAAACGGTGGGCCTCGTCAGAAGAGTGCCGTTTGTTCTTTGTGCTAAGAAAAAAGGCTAAGGCGAAACATTGGTTATGAAATAGATACACTAAACTAGGAACCGGGTGAGTATAGGCTAAAACTTGTAGGCACAAATGATACGCAGCGTAATTTTTAGTCTATTTTACTCGAATAACAGTGAAATATAAAGAAAATAAAACGTGTGAAAGCTTTCTCAACTAACTTTCTCGCGCGAACGCTTGCTCTTGTCTCTGCCTCGATCAGGCGAACGCGAGCGTGACGATGACATATGACACTTTCCCTCGGCAATGGGTGCAAAAAGAAACAGCAAAAAAATTTTTTTGGGATCAGAATGACACATTTGTGCAAGAGAACTTTGGTTTTAACTTGCTTCCAACCAGCCATCCATTTAGGCTAGAGTAGTTTAACTATTTTTACGTCAGGTTTTAGTTGGCCTGGAACCGGCGAGCCATTCATGATAGAGTAGCGCAACTGTTTAGCGATGAAAGTTGGCTATTTAGACCACACACTAGGAAACAGTTTAGCTTTGTGAAGTTAACCGGACCAGAAGCTATGTGAAAATCAAGGTTTCAGTGCTGGGATCAGGTCAAGAAACTTGATACGATAGTCCAATGCATCAATCCAGCAGTATTTCAGAAGAAGTTTTTGATTACGATTGCAGAATTTTAGAATTTGTTTCACGATATCAATTGAGTTTGCTCCTTTTGACAAATAAATGTTGCAAACATTTCTGGCTTCGTTGACAAAAACTGACTCTTCGTTGCAGATTCTAGCAAAACGAGACAGTTGTGAATACAAAACACCGTAAATCATAAACTTTGGCATTGTGGTATGAGGGTGAGGATATTTAACCACGCGGAAATTGAAATCTCTAGTTTTATCGAACAGTTTAAAATGAATCGTTTCTGTTGTGAGACAAATATCTAAATCGAGGTAATTGCAAGAGTAGTCGTCTGCACTAGTCTTTTCTAATTTCAGGCATGCTGGGTAAATTTGCAAAGCAGTGGTTTCAAAGTTAGTATCATTGAAAACAATAACGTCATCGATGTAACGATAGAACAAAGGCAAACCGTTGTTGTCTTTCAAAAATTCGAATTCAAACATTGCTAAGGTTAATTCGGCTATAAGAGGACTACAGTTGCCACCCATAGGTACTCCAGTTCTCTGTTTGAAAACAATGCCACCAAAAGTTACGTATGTGTGATCGATGATATCACACAAGAGTTGGAACACAGCAAACTTATCCAAATATATACCGCGCTTAGTTTGTGCGCCGGCATATTCGGCAAACCTCTTTCCAAACTGGTTTGTGTGGATAGACATACCCATTTTGCCAGCATTATTGAAACATAATTCCACCATTTTATACATTTGTTTCTTGATGACATCATGAGGCAGACAAGTAAACAGCGTGCTGAAATCGTACGTGGAAACAGTTTGAACAGCAGGTTTCAAATATTCCATTTTGTTTATGATATCGTAGCTGCTACTAACCAAGCGGAACAGTTTTTTGCCAGTACGGTTTTCAATGATAGCACAGTATTTGTTGAAATGGGACTTGATTTTATTCAAAATAGCAGCCGCTATCAAGGACAGAGTTTTCATGCTAGAGTTATGAGCCGCCGCAATAAACCTGAATTTTACCGGATTTTTGTGGAGTTTAGGCAATCCGTACATCAACGGCAAACAATTGTCCGAACTCTTGATATCAACACCGTAATGTGAGGCCAACTTTTGATGAATATCAATGATACGTTTCATTGAAAGATCAACAGGAACATAGACCTCATTGCCAGTTGCCTCACTTCTCAGAATTTCGATGCCCAGCTCTTTACACAATATCTGGGTATAGTACTTTTTGCAAATGACGACAGCGTTATCTTTGATTATTAAGTTTGATCTTCTGAAAAGTATTTTCAGACTGAAACAGTGTCGGACAAAATAAGCAAAAAACGCCATGCAGAACCAGAGCCATTTTCAGTTTTGCAGTTGAGCTCAAACCAATTTGCGCTGCGTGTTTCATTCTCAAAAACTAATAAAATGCAACAAAAACAACGATGGCTTTGCCGACAGGTGATATAATGAGTTTTGCATCAAAAAAGTTTTCAACAAAATTAAGAAAACAACAAAAGTTTTGATGAGATCACATGATGTGGATCAAAATATGGTGCTTGTAAGAGCTGGGGTTTTGTCCAATGTTGTCATGTGTGTTCACAAAGGAAATCAAAAAACGTGAGAACCATGCGTGAAAAGTAATCAGTTGAAGAACCAGTGTGATCAGTGTGAACTTTATGCAGTGATGAAAAAAAGCAAGCTGAAAATGAAAAATGTAATTTTAAAACAAAATTCTATTTCTGCATGCGAAAACAAGACAAGGAAAAATGTGTCACTAGAATCAAAGCATTAACGCCAGCACTGCAACAATGTAACAAGCAGTCAACAGCACCGCAACCACTCCATTCGCGGTCGTATAGATTGCCAGCCACTCATTGGCGTAATTCAGACTCGTTGCACTGTTACAGTTCACTGATTGGTCAATTTGAACAGCGCTGGAGGCTGATTGGTCAGTCATTTCCACGTTACTGCTCGCGTCATTCTGTTGTCGCTCATAGTTTGCTGCGCGGATTGACAACTCGCCGTGACTGCGATCGGTGCAGCAAATGTAGGTGTTCACGACTGTAGCCGCCAAATACAGCGTGTGAGACGGAGGCACCTGGGGTCGTAGGAAAAATAGTTTAGCTGTTTGTAACAACACAGAAGAGTTTAGAAATTTGAAGGTTTTTAGAAAATGATGGGACGGAACGGACGGACGGAACGCTGGGTGTTTGCTTGATTAACCTGGAAAATGGAACGTGGAATGATGTTTTTCAACCTTTTGCGGAATTCGTCCCATTGCAGCGAAAATCACGCTGATCCCCAGACTGAGCACAGTGATTATCACGGAAAACTCGTAGAATCGATCTGAAAGTTTTTGTGTGGGCATTTGTGGGCATGTGTGTGTTTCCAAAATCTGCCGATGAGTACACTTCGAGCAATTCCTTCAGACTGACACCGCAGATGTGAACCTACAAATGTTCGGCGTATGCGAGGCGAACGCAATTTTGGGAGTGACGCTGCTGAGGAGATTGAGCGAGAGCAATTCCAGCAACAGAGCAAACAGTTTCACGGCGGACTGAAGCTGGAGGCTGCCGAAGAATGGAGCCAGCACGACAACCTGCGAAAAAGGCAGTGTGCTTGGTTGAACTCGCTGATTGAGAAGCAGCATCCCTGTGGTCGTGCGCTTGAAATTTCTTGAAGTACTGCGCATTGCGGAACAACTGTGTTGAGTTATTTTCTCGGCAGAAAAACTGGTCGGGTTGTCCAAAAGAACAAAACCGATTGGTCGATTTGCAGACTGGTTCTCGGCAGTGCCACTGACCACGATGCACATCACCACCGGCAGCGCCAGTTCAATTTTCAGCGTCTGTGATGCGCGCACAGCCAGGAAACACAGGCGAATCGCGTCAGACATCAGCTCACGGTTGCGCACCACGGAGACGCGCATGCTCTGCAAGGAAACGCAAAACACTCCAACGAAAACTGCGCACGTGTCATTTTCAGAAAAAAAATTACGATGCAGTGCAGGATGCAGTGCGTATATTGACCAAAACGCTGCCAGAATGTTGGCTCATTTCATAATAATGTTAAGCGGATGCGTGCTCACCGTGAAGTACCACACGTCATGTCGAATGTCCCCAAAAATGTAGCCGTCGTCATTGTCGACCAGAAACGCAAGAACATTCGCAAACTCGGACGGCTGAATCACTGCGCAACATTCGTGACGGTCGTTCGGATAACGACTGAACGTAACAACATACAGTAGTTGTAGTTTTTCAAAGCGAATTTTGGGCCTTTTCAGATATTTTCTTTTTGCTGCTCAAGTTGAACAACTACAGTAGCATTGCTTCCCGGTCTTCTCCCGCGCGGACATTTCCCCGGACATTTCCTGCGGAGGACCTTTCCCACACTTTCTGAATCCAAGGTTGAAATGTCCGTCGTGGGCTATGTCCGTTTGGGAAATGTCCGCCGTGGGCTATGTCCGTTTGGGAAATGTCCGCCGTGGGCTATGTCCGTTTGGGAAATGTCCGCCGTGGGCTATGTCCGTTTGGGAAATGTCCGCGCGGGAGATCTCCGGACACGGCAGCAACGAGCAACACGATTGCGGCAATCGGGCAGTCTGCACCCTCGGTTCAATACAACCGCAACCTGTAGTCCAGCTGACAGTCCGTGCGCATCTGCATTCTGTACTGTCCTCTGACGACACCGGTGTGCTCGATCGTGAGCTTGTCGAAGGCATGCAGCCTCTCGTGCAGCTCATTGCCAGCGCTGCAAAGTGAAACACACCGGACAATGATGTGAAAATGTCAATCCTAGTCATAATGCAGCCAATATTCATCAATATTCACCCTAAAAAGGCTGTCCGAACAGGCGTCCGCTGTCCGGTGTCCTGTTCCTCTGGGTGACCCCTGCGATGTCCGTGTCCCGCAAATAAAAGTAGCACAAAAAGACGAGTGGGGTCTTGACTTGTCACCTTTGTTTCCGGAACACCCCGGACAGGACACAGGACAGAGGACACCCGTTCGGGCACCTTTTTCATCTGCTAAACGCACGTCATCGCGGTGAACAGCGGCTGCCAGAGGTTGCGTGCGTCAACCAGCGTCAGATTGTTCATTTTCCATTCTGTGTCTGAGAACGACACTCGTCGGTCAACCCAGCGCTGTGCGGAGGGGAGAGAACAAATAAATACTGTAAAGTTTTGCATATAAGGGTCCTCTCACTTATAAGACGATGTCGTCGTGGATGACAAACGGAGGGGGACAAAGGGGCAGTGGAAAATTTGATGTTGGATTGACCACTTAAACGGTAATGTTAAAGCTCAAGATTTCCCTGTCTAGAGTTGATTTTTACCAAAAAAACGACGAACTTTTTAATTCGTTCCTAATCTTTGTTTTATAAGACCTCCGCTTTTTCTCAAAAATTTTTGATTTGCAAGTTTTTATAAGTAGACCTCATACGCAAGACGTCACGGGTATGCGCGCTGTTCTGTTGGTTTTATAGTCGTTCAAATAAACTAACGTTGAAGTAAACTCAAGATTCTAAAAATACTTTTTAAATTTTTTTTAAACTTACAAAAATGACAATAAATTCTGCGACGATGTTGTCGAGTGTGTCGCCGACCTAAAATTACATAGAATAGAAATCACGAAGCATCTTCCCAAAGACCAGATGGCTCAGTTGCACCGAAACGCTGCGTTTCAGCGTTGACCAGCCTGTTTCACTGCGACCAGAAAGCCACGTTCCACATTGACGACAAACACTGGAATTGTGTCGCCGACAAACGGCGCCACGCTGCGAATCGCATTGCTGACAGGCGACTGTGCATCGGCTGCCTCGGCCAAAACATAATAGAGGCAATGCTCGAAGGAATAGTGCGCGAAACCTGCATTGCTCGTTGGATCATTGATGTTGACGCGGGGGATGAAACGGCCTGCAATGCAATACATTTGAATGTTGGTAGTTAATGAAGTCTTTGACAGTTTAATTGACTCAACAGGCACAATAATAGTGTTGGCTTGTGTCAACTGGTTTTTTGAAAAGGTAGCTTCCATAGTGGCAGGCAACAACAGCGCTTCCTCACAGTGGAAAAAAACTTTAAAAAATTCCTTACTTGGCGTAATGCTGACGTTATGGAGCTTTTGACATTGCGCCAATTTGTCGGGCAACTTCACCGACGGAACGATGGCCACCACGGCCGTGCAGGCCAACGGAAACAAAAAGTTGAGTCTCGGACACATGTTCCCTGGGGACGTGCGCTTCGAAATCCAGAACATTTTACGCAATATTTTATCCGTATCTCATGCAAGCGCAAAAAGTTGTGCAGTGGGAATTTTATAAGTATGAGGCTGAGAAAACAGTGAACATGAAATGCCAAGCCAAGTGGAACATTTCAGATAAGCAACCTCTGCAGTGTCAATGTGTTGCCATAGAAACTCTCGCTTTCAGTAATATTCAGTTTGGTTCCAGTATCAAATTTAAGCTTCGCTATAGTGCTTATGAAGCAATAAAATTTCTGCTGAGTCAATATTTATTTTCTTTTTAAAGTTCCGGTTACTCAACAGTCTGGCGAACGAAACCGAGGCATGCACAGTTTCAAACAAAACTGTGTCACTTTGTGTTTTGATTAATTTCGCTTGCCTATCAATAATCAGACAAAAAGCGTGACACACTGGGAAACTGCTTCTGCCTTGTGCTATAGATGGTATGAATAATTCATTCGTCAAACTCTGAGTTTGAATAATGAATGACGAATGAATAATATGTTATTCAAATAGTATTATTCACGTAATTTTTCAAATTATTCATTATTCACTTGAATAATTTGCCGATTGTGAATGATTAATGAATAATGAACGATTGTTCATTGACTTTTATCTACCACTTTGTATTTTTTTACCCTTAGCACATTGATGCTTTTGTTGTCGGATCAATGGCGGAGAGGATCAATAGTGCAAATCACTATTTCAAACAAATCAACACTCATGAAAGTAAACAAAGCATTTAATTATAACTAAAGGCCCTAATTTCAATTTTTCTGATCGGTTCAGGGTAAAACTAATTGGCGACAACTGTTAGGTATACAGGTAAAACATATCCAAATTTCAGCTCAAACGGATAAACGGTGTAGAAGTTATAGCCGTTTGCGGTAACCCTATCGTGTGTGCAGCATAGAGAGACACAACAACAACAGAGAGAAACACAACACTGTCTCTGTGTGATGTTCGCGTGAGGGGAGCATAATTGCTCACATACGTATGTGTGTATGCCACATACAAAACAACCCCCTCGCATGATTTCCTTGTGTTTGTTGATTTTTCAATTTTCTAGACAAAAATGGCTGTATCTCGAGTTATATAAAACCAAATTGAACGATTCTTTTACTTTTCCAAACTAAAATGCACTCAGGATTTCAAAAATCGTGTTCAATTTTGCACAGCTATTACGAATTCGCGGATAAAGTGTAAAACAAGTTGTGCAACATGCAGATTTCTGGTGGCCCATAGTTGAAATGCGGAAAAAACATGATACAATTTTGACGCACTGCATAAACAAACAAAACAAATCAACCGCGAGGTCATTTTGAATTTCAGAAGTTTGTTTTGGTGCACCACCAGTGGAAATTTACAAGTAGATTTCAGTATCTTCCTGCACAGGGAAAACAGAAAATGAGACGTTTTGAAACGCTTGTTAACGTTTTGAAACGCTCGTTAATACACAATAGTTAATTGTTGTTACGAGCGTTTATCACCATAAATTTGCTAAAAAATGTCATCTATTGATACGTTGAAGGGGAGGCAGTCCCAGATACACCGCACGTTATAGATGTTATCGAACCCAATAATGTTGAGTTATTGTGGATCACAACCGTTAAAAATGAGCGTGTCTTCAGTTCAGTTCTGCTCTGGACTAGCGTTTAGTCAATCATAAACAATGTTAACCACGTGTGACGTCAGTTAAAATGCACCTTTTTATGAGCACACAACAAATAAGACGTTTCGCGCTATCATAAATAACGTTAACAACGTACAACGTCAGTTAAAATGTTCATTGTTATGCGCATACAACAGTTGAGCCGTTTCGCGCAATCATAAATAACGTTAACAACGTATAACGTCAGTTAAAATGTTCCTTGTTATGCGCATACAACAGTTGAGACGTTTCGCGCAATCATAACCAACGTTAACACGTATAACATCAGTTAAATTATATCCTTTTATGGGCCAAACATGTGTGCAGGTAAAATCTTATTAAAATCTTATTGTAAACGGGTAAAGCGGATTATTGTTAGAGGTGGCATTTCAGTTTTCAATAAACATGTAATCAGAGCGTTTCAACACGTGAGGGGTGCATAATTGCTCACATACGTATGTGTGTATGCCACATATAATATAACAACCCCAGGTGCGATTTCCTTTCATTTTGTGTTTGTTGATTTTTCAATTTTCTAGACAAAAGTGGCTGTATCTCGAGTTATATAACACCAAATTGAACGATTCTTTCACTTTTCCAAACTAAAATGCACTCAGGATTTCAAAAAATGTGTCGAATTTTGCGCATCTATTACGAATTTGCGAATAAAGTGTAAAACAAGTGGTGCAACATGCAGATTTATGGTGGCCCATGGTTGAAATGCGGAAAAATATAATACAATTTTAACGAACTGCATAAACAAACAAAACACATCAACCGCTAGTTCATTTTTAGTTTCAGAAGTTTGTTTTGGTGCACCCGTAGAAATTTACAAGTTGATTTAAGCACCTTCCTTTCAGTGGAAATGTTTTTTGTCACTTTTCAAAACTCATGAGGTGTCACAAAATGCGAGGTTGATGTGGTCAATCAAGGTGTGCTCTGAGCACACAATTTTTTGCAACTTGTGCAACTGGTTTTAAACAAATCCAGTCTTTTGTTCCTATTATTCATTCGTCACCAATAGTACTATTTGAATAATGAACCCATTACTCATTATTCAAAATAGTATTATTCAAATAATTTGAAAACCCCATTATTCATTCGTCAACTAATGAATAATAAGCCAATAGTATACCATCTATACCTTGTGCTAGTGCTGGTGCTGGACTTCTCTGTATACCATTTGGTAGGTGGAAAGTTCGGAACTCGCTGTGGACAGGAGGACACAGGCGAAACTAAAAAGTGACCAATTGAACATCTAGAGGTCTGCTCCCTCCTGAGCCGAGGGTATATTGGGCCCGGCCGGGGCAGTTGTTGCCCGTATCCGCGCAGTTTGGTACCGAAGGGTTTCCGGAACCGGCGCGATGAAGAAAATAAAAAATGAATAAACGAACTTCATTGTGTGTGTCGTTTTGGTTTTGGACTTCAAATGCGTGATTCAAGATAAATATCGACAACACGCGCGTTTTCCTGTTTTTTAGTTTTGTTGAGTACGCCGGGCGCATACGAGGGTAGCTGGTGGCGCTTCTTCTCATTTATTTTCACACATTCAATGTGATTCTTCATAAAGGGCTGAATAGAAAAAATAATGTCCGTAATTTTCATCAAGTTTTTTTCAGTTTTTTTGGCATTACGAAACCAGTACCGTGGGCGGGGGGGGTGGGGGGGGGGTACACCCCCCCCCCCAGAGCACCCGAGACCGTCGGGTGGGGGGGGGGGGGGGCACCGTGCCACCCCCCCCCTAAAACCGGGCACCCCCCCCCCCCATCGTACCCCCCCCTCGAAAATTTGGCCGACACCCCCCCCACCCCCCCATGAAATTTTGTCTGGCGGACACCCCCCCCCCCCAAAATTTTCTGCACACCCTAAAATTTTTTTCGAAAATCATGATTTTTTGTCTATAAAGTCCATAATATTAGCTGAATATATGTTAACTTGACCATCTTCATTGTAATTTCAACGATTTTGCAGCAAAATTTAGCGTTTTTCCTTCAAAATTTAAGCGAAAAATTATCATGGGGGGGGGGGGGTGGACCCCCCCACAGAAAATTTTGAAAAATTGCACCCCCCCCCATGGGACCCCCCTGGGGGGGTCCCACGTTACCATAGGTTGGACCCCCCCCCCTCACTTTTGGGGCGGCACCCCCCCCCCCCACGGTACCATACCCCCCCCTCGAAATTTTTTTTGGGCCCACGGTACTGTACGAAACTGTCGTTTGCCTGCATTGCTTCGCTTGTGCGCTGTGCTGCTCGTTTTAGCTTTCAGTTGTTGTGTGTGAGTTTATCATTTTACAGATCGTTTCTTTTTCTGCTTTCTCTCGCTTGCCAACCCAACCGAATTCCCAACGCCAGCTCATGCTCATGCATAAGCTATGTATCTCATATGGTTGATTGATTGCACCGCCAGCTTTTGATCTCTGGTTTGTTTTCGTTCATCGCCTCCTCAAATAAAAATCGCACTTCAAAGTGTCAGCTCAATGTGTTTTCGCACTTGTTGGTTTGTCTTTCAAGGTCTGACGCCAAGTCGTCGCCGAAAAAGGGAAGGAAAGGGATTCCAAAACCAGTCCAGCATTGCCGCAAGTCGCAACGCAACCGGACGGAGTGTGTGTGACATTGCGTGCTTTAGCTGTTATTTGCTAAATAGAAATGCTATGTCGTCGACTTCAGCTGGCATAGTTGTTTCAGAGCTGGGGGTTTGGGGGGGGGGGAGATAGCTGGAGCAAACAAATACCTTGGCGCAAAATTTGGCGCTCTTTACTAATGCGTGGCCCAAAACAAAATAAATGGCCCAAGACAAAATGAAAGAATGGCCCAAGACAAAATGAGTGGCCTCACACAAAATGAATGGCCCTACTCAAAATGGACGACCTTACACAAAATAAATCAGAGGTTGCTTGCAATGAGTCGTTGTCGGTTCCCAAACCTAAACCTGCCAAGCCTTTTTGATAAGATGAAATTGATCATTTTCACCTTATCAAAAAGGCTTGGCTTAGGAATTAGGATTAGGATTGGGAACCATTTATTTATTTTTCATTTATTTTGTCTTGGGCCACGCATTAGTGAAGAGCATTAGTAAAAAAATTGGGGGGTGCGGGTGCGTGACTTTGGGGGAGGGGGCGGTCAAAATTTTGAAATTAGATAGAAAGCTAAAACGCTAAAAACGATAAAAAAAGCTAAATAATGCTTAAAATACGCTAAAAATCTGTGTCAAAGTGTCAAAAAGTGTCAAAAAAATCTGCCAAAAACAAAGTCAGTCAATCACTCAAACTTTTAATCAATTGATTGATTGATTTTGATTGGTTAACAAAAATTAAGTCCACACGAAATTCTAGGCCAAAAATCATTCAGTCACTTTCTGTGGAAAATGTCTTTTGCGCATTTTCAGATGAAAGTACAATTTTGAATGCAAAAATTCGTTTTTTGATTGATAAAAAGTAAATCCCGATTTTTTAAAGAAAGAATTTTAAACAAAGCTTAAAAAACTCTAACGGTAACCCCTGCCTGGGTCAGAGTGTCGAAGAGACTAGCACATTCTTCAAAAGGAGAGGGAGCAGCACCAAGGCGAATGTTGCCCATGGCAATGAGGTGTCTTCAGCTTTATCGATTTTCCCTTTGAAAACATGGAAATGAAATGAAATGTTCAACAAATGTAATGAGGTTTTTTTCATTATTTTCTGAATGAATGCGATGCATTTTCTTGTTGTTGCAAAAGGTCAATTGGTCATTGATCATTGGTGAACGGAAACCTGCGAGCTACACAAGCAATGAAAACTTCAGGTTGTTCGTGCTTACGACCACGACCGGACCAAACAAAATATTTTTTCAATTGCTTCATCCAACAACTTGCCTCGTATGTTTTGAGCTGAACGTTCTAAACCGGCACGTCGTTGTCGTTGAAGCTCTGCCGCAATATACAAATCGTCAGTCGAGTCAAAAGTCCGCTTCCACGCAAAATAAAACAGACAACGAAACGAACACACACCAAAAAATGTCAAAGTGCAACGAGAAAACGGAACGTTCACCGTCGCAACTGCTGCACAGTGGCTCGCCGTTTCAAAGCCAAAAGAGCAGCAATGGCAAACACTCGGTGTTCATCACCCCGTCCCCGTCGACATCGAAAGTCGACAGCTGCCAATCGAGTTCACGCACGAGAAGCGCAGCAGACACAAAAACAAAACGGAAACGCGGCTGGCGATGCAAACCGGACCGGCACATCAAGCACGAACAGTTGTGGCGCGAGTTTCTGTTGAACCATGAGACTGAGCAGTGGATGGACTCGATCGTGGACGAGCTCATGGGCATGGCCGACGACAACCTGGACGACTGTGGCAAGGAGAATGAGAACGTGCTGCTCGGTGAGGCATCACGTGACGTTCGGTGTTGCATTTGTTGCATTTCACGATTGCTTTATGAAATGAGCTTTGTCTATCAAAGTTAAAAACATTTTTTCAAACCCCCCAACCGTCGTCTCGTGGCAACACTGTATTTGGCTTTGTGTACTGATGCACTCCCGAGTCAAAACGAATAGGACAGAATGACGGTTCAACTTGCAAAGCGCACAGTTTTGTGCGTTGCAGCGGACGCCACTGCGAACGCGAACGGCTCGTATCGCTCGCCACAACTGCTCAGTCTGGTCACGACGCCGCTGTTGACGCGTGCGCAAGCCAGTGGCCGTGGTGCGATGGACGAGCTGGACTCGCCTCGTCTGCCAGTGTCGCCAGCGCCCGTCACCGCAACGTTGCACTTTGCACCCACGGTAGGCCGCGGTTGGGCTTGCTTGGGTTTTTATGTGTGCAATACGGGAACTGCACTGAGAGGTTCTTTCAACTTTGATGTGGGCAAACTTCGACATTCGAATCGCGTCGTTTTTTTTGCCAGAAAAACAGCACCCCTCGCTTGTTTCTCTTACCAAACTCCATCCGCCCAGGAAACCTGCCAAAGATGTGTGTTTCACGTTTGCCTAGTTTTTGGGCAGCCGATCGATTGAATGATGGATCAGCCCCGTGAAACGTATGCCCTGTGTAAATGGAAGAGTGGAGTGGAATGAAAAATCGGTCCTCACAATTTTTCTGTCGCTTTCTATCGAATGAAATTTATGTTGGTGGGATTCACAAAGAATGGCAGAGTAGACAGCTGTTGCATCCATTGTGAAGTCTGGTAGTGATTCCAATTGCGCGTTGTAATCATATCACTGTTGTTGTTACAATTGCGTAATGAAAATACTTGCTACGAAAGACAAATTTTGTGCTGCTCTGCGAAGCGTCACAAGGTGCTTTCAATTTTTTAGCAATCTTGCGGGTATCAAATGTCAGTGCTGCCGATTATGATTATGAGGAACGAGGAAAAATGTTAGCCATAGAAGATGCAGTCATGCCAGCTGCTCATTCGGCTGCATCACGCAAAATAGAAAAGAAACTGATTAACGTTCACAGTGGCAACTGAACTGTCAGCGTCACAAAAAAGTTACTGGAAAAGTTTTCGGGCGGTTCGTCGAGAACTTTAGGTGGCCAAGCCAAGTAATTATGTGGGGTTAGCAAAGAATAACGGTGTAAAACTGACGATAAATGGTGAAATTTAAAAAAAAATGATTTTTTTTGCGAAAGGTGCGCCAGGACAGGACCAGCACCAGACGATTGATGTTATCGTTGTGGATAAACCAAACAGTAAAAAACCCACAGCACCGACCACTCGACAGCAGACAATAATGGCGTGAAAACGTGCGCACTCATCATAGTCATATTTTTCAGTTCCAGTTTTCTAGCCTATTTCGTTACAATCGCTTTCCATTATCAGGTTTGACGTGTACACAAATATAAAAAATTCTTTCCGGACATCAAAGCAAAGCACACAAGCTCAAGAATGAACACGTTCATAGTTTAGAGTTGATATTGCACCTAATCAGCCGGCGAAGCTTACTGGCAACGTGTGTATGTGTGTGCTGTGCAATTCAATGCTGAATGCAAGCATCTCGTGCTAAATGCGCGCGTCCGTTGTAAACTTGTCTTTTGTGAAGTTTGTTGTTTTCTGCGGGCACACACAGCGGTGGCAGCTTGTGTTTTCTCGATCATCCATTTGCTCAGTCGAAGACGGCAACGACAGCTACGCATCGGGCGTAACAGCAGCATGTGCGCTGCATCAGCAATCGCGACGCGAGACAACAGCTGACACCGTCAACTGAGCAGTCCACTGTGTCCAGTCGCTGCTTGTAAAACGTTCTGCGGTGCCTTGTCTCGCGGGTGTGCGCTTGTTCTGTGTGTGCCTCCCTTTCAGCTCGTTCAACACACGATCGGTGACGCTTGAAACGTGGCGTGGTTTAGTTTTTGCGGGAGTTTTCTCCAGTTTCTCTTGTGTCTCTCTCGGCTGCTTGGCTTCCCGACGACCTTTTACTTTCTTCACACGGAACATCTGTTACAACATCTTATATTGTTATTTTCGCAGGCCGGGTTCTATGTGCGTTGACGAAGCCGCGAGCTTGCATTTTTGATTCAAGCCAGTCTGTGCTGTAGTTTTGTATCTTATGCGTATGTATGTACACTTTTTGGTTCAGGTTTACTGAAGTGTTCGGTCAAGAAGCTCGCAGAAGAAACCGATATTCGTGTTGACGTGTTTTGGAGAGAACGATTTACTGTTCGTGTTGTTTGTTGCCGGTTGCATATAACTGGAGCAGGACGTACTTTATACTTTTTGTCGACTTGTGCACACTTTCGAGCGGCCGTTGTGTACATCTTGTTTGTGGTGTTGTTGTTTTTGCTGTTGCACTACTGACTTGTGCTGTCTGTGCTCGTATCTCCGGTGTTTGGCCCCATAATACCGGCGGGCACCAGACACCACGGCTGGCTACACTCGCCTCACTCGCTTATAAGTGGCGTCTCTGTGGCTATGTACAGCAATCGTTACGTCGATCCAAGCAAGCCAGCGACTGCATTATCATCATCATCAACCAGCCAGTCGTTATTGGTGTCCACCGAGCATAATAATAATAATACGGCACAACAAATTGCCGCTGCTGAACACAGCAACAGTGCGTATCACCAGAGGCACACCAACTCCGTGGAGTCACCAGCAGCAGCGTGCACTTATGCGCCCGTGTCGATTGCGGTCGGCGGCGCACGGTCGACGCAGCTGATTCAGTCGTACAAGCACGACAGCTTGTTCTACTCGCCCACTGGTGGCGCCGCCCGACACAACTGCCCCAGCAGTCAAGCTCCGCAGCAGCTTGCCGAGCGCATCGTGCCCGCCAGCGGTCAGCAGCACGCGTTGCTGCTCGACTCAGCCGCCGTTGACAAGCGGCCAGTTGCACGACGGGTGATACACGGCTACGCAGCACCTGCTCTGCCGCCACAGCAGCGTGCTGCCGCAGACGCCAACTCACCGTTGACTCGCTCGTCCGACTACCGAACTCTGCCACTCTCACTAAAGACGAACACTCAGATCGCCGTTTCAGTGCCCGTTACGTTGGCACTGTCGCCGTTGTCTCAATCGACTCCACCGACTGCATTTGAATCATCCGACGCGCTTGCATCCAATTATTGGAGCAGCGTCACACATCGGCCGACGCCAGTTGGTCAACTGCGCCACTGTGACACGTCCGCCAGTGTCGACAGTGAGACTCCGCTGTCACCAGTCTCGATTGATACGTCGTCGTTTGATCGACTGATTGACGACTTCACGGACATGTTGAGCGGACGAACGAGCACCGAGTGGCAGGCAAAGTTCAAGGACAAACGAACGCGATTCGCGAGCGCGGTGGCGTCTGACGTGGAGGCTGGCCGGTTGCATCCGCCGACGTACGTGTCCAGTCCGCAGAGCAGCAGCCTCGCATCGTCGCCAGAGCCACGCTTCAGCAGCACCAATCATCAGCAACCACAACGCTTTCTCTACAGTCATGCCAACAATGTCGTTGCGAACTCAAGCCGTCCTCATTCGAACACGAATCAAGAATCACCATTGAGCAATTCACCATCACCGTTGCAGAGCCCCAATTCAGCCCTGGTGCTGTCGGACTATGATGAGCCGTCTGCGTATGCTCCACGGTCGGCAGCAGCGCCAAAGTATGGTCCAGCAAAAGCAGTTGTACCCGGCGGTGACAAACATTCATTCGCAATGAGCCCTTCAGCCGCCACCGTTGAAGTGCACGCACGTTCCGGTAGTCTGTCAAAGTTTTGGCGTGATTCCGTCCACCAGCGTTATTATCCGGCGGCAGACACGAATGCAAGCAATGTCCATGAAGTGTCGACCGATCGACGCAATCACACACAGTCGGACGCTTCACAGCATCCCGTCGTGTCCCCTTCTGCTCCCAGTGGCCTAGTGTGGCGCCAACGTCAACAACCACAAATTGCGTCCCCTGTGTTTGGCAACGGTTATTCGTCTAAAACATTGCCGTCGCCAGTGAGTCGCGGTGTCAGCGGTCCCTTCGTTGCCCCAGTGAGCACTGCGGGTAAAGCTCCAATAAAAGAACGACAGGATTCGCCCGGTTCGCGACTCGGCAACGGCGTCATATCGCCGCCATTGGCGTTGCCATCACCTGAACTTGTCAGGCCTGCCGTGAAACCGAACTTTACCGAGTTGAACGCTCTCATTGAAGAAGCAATGCTAATCGAACGTCGTCAGCAGCAGGCAGCCGCTGCCGGGTCATTGGATCGAGTAAGGCCAGCTCGAATGTACGTTGCAAAGGAAGAACCGGTGTATTCGAAGGCGACCGCTGTGTCTTCGTTAACACGGCCATCTAAAAACACTACAACAACGATGGGATTGCCATCCGACAGTGACGAACATTTCGACAATGTGCCTCGGCTTCGTCAAGCAAACGCGGCTCGTCAAACGAATTTATCGTCAGGGAATCAGTCGTCGACTGCTACTACAACACAACTAAAATCGACTGCACTGAACGACCGAATCAGTACAACAAGCAGCTTGCAGACTCGACTGACAACAACGGCATCAACACAAACAACAGCAACATCAACCAGAGTGTCGTCGTTGAGCGAGCAGCAGCAGCAACAGCGGTGGCCGAATTTCCAGGCGCTAGACACGGCAGTCTCGGTTGCGCTCGAGTACGATGTGAACAAAGATAAACAACAACAACAACAAGCGAACACTGCGAAGCCGTTGAGCAATCGACCGGAGGTGGCTGCCTTGGCGAACGTCAGTGAACTGCTGCGCTGCAGTGCGGACATGCTCGAGACGGACAGACAGCTGCACAACAGCGGCCAATCGCCGTCGGTGCATCGCACCACCAGTCCCAGCAGTGCTCAGTCGCCATCACCGTCGTTGTCCACTTCAATCACCGGCCACGACAATCTGCCGGCCGGTCTCCCATCGCCGCGTCCCAAGCACCAAATTCGCGAACAACTGATGCAGGCGGGCGTCGAACCGAGGTCGCCGACGAACCGGTCGTTCGGCAGTGGCTGGGCGACGTTCAGTGGCAGCACACTGCAGACCGGCTCTGTGATGGCGCGAGTGCTCGAACTGGAGAAGCGGCCTTCGCCACCGCCGCAGTCGACGGTGAACGCGCAGCCGGCGACCGTGGCAGTGGTGACGGCAAGTGCCGACTCAGCAATGCAACAGCATCAGCCAATCGTTGCGTCCATGAAAACGTTGCACGAAGAGACGGTGTGCCGGACGAAACCGTTGATTCACGTCAATCTGTCACTCGCGTCTGGACAGGTCTGCGCATTTTCAATCATGATTCTCTTGACTTGCAGGTCATATTTGAAACAAGTAAGGCTTGTTTTACTCGGCTAAAATTGATAGTATTCCACAACAATCACTGCTGTCTGCTCGCCTTTCCCTGCGTGAGATTGTTTCGAATGCTAAATGATACGAAATTTTTCTTGAACCTGTCAGTTATCTTTGCGTCGGTTTTTGTGACCGTTTGTTGGCTGCTTTATTCCAAGTCCATGAACAAGTAGTGACTGTATGAGCTTACAAAATATCTTTTCACCAAAGTTTTGTTATTCATGTAAAAACAAACAGGCAGGCAGACATAGCACAACATCAAACTGCGCAATAGATAATTTATGAGATCTAGTGGATGGAGCAGCTAAACAGCAAGGCAACAAAAAAGCCTTAAACAGCAAGCAAACCCAACAACAGCTAAGAGCTAACGCTTTTGAATTGCACATGCACTGCAAGTCTAACGGAAAAGACACAAATCACGCAAGTGCACTTGCAAAGAGATAAACTAGGAAACCGCAACGAACATATGGCGCTGAACTTGGTTTATCTGGTCTGGTTTACGACCAGCATAACAACACTTTGTTTTGATTCTTTCATGGTTTTGTTCTGCGATCGACTTGTTGCTTCTCAGCACCGTCCAGCATCGAGTGAGCACTATTTTTACGCAAGCAATGTTCACAGAAAGCGACTGCGGCGCCGACGACCGGTGCAGCGTCGAGCGCAGCGAACGCAGTTGCAACGGTGTCGGCCGGCTCGACGCCCATCGCACGCGGACGCTTGGCGGCCAAGCAGCCGGCGACAGCGAGCGCTGCCAGCGATGCCGCATCGTCCAGCAGCCAATCAGCGTACGCCGCTGCTGCCGTCGACTCGTCGCCAATGGGCGCGTTGACGCGTGAACTCGAGCAACTGAAGCTGGGCGCACAGAGCATCGAGCGGCGTGCTGTTGACAGCGCGCTGAAACAGAGGCTGCGCACTGCCGGCGCTAACGTGCCGCGGTGAGTGAGCGTTCAGTTGGAATAGAAATCGTTCAGAAAGAACGTTACGTTGAAATCGGCGTTTGTTTGAAAGGATGTGCGAGAATGAGAACATTACGGTGCCATGTGGCTAATCAATTTTATGCACCCGTCGAAAACTCGCGAAACGTGCTCATTTCAGATTTTACTTCCCGGACGGCACTGTGCGAGCGAGCAAATCGGACAGCGGGAAGCGACAGCTGACCAAAGTGAAGGCGGTCTTTGATCAGTGCACCGGGGGCACGGTCGCCTTGGAGGACATGACCAAAGTTGTGAAGGTGCACAGTTCACGAGTTCTTTGGCAGTTTTATGAAATTTATCCCATTTAAGCAGACGCCGTGATTGGTAATATAAGCAGTGTTTACTAATGCAACGTTTCTTTCTGATTGCATTCGTCTGCCGCATTCAACTTGTTTTTTCCAGCCCCATTTTAATTGTGAACTGAACACCACAATTGCTTGCAGGCCTGTGAGCTGCCGTTGTACTGGAAATACGCGCTGATGAGTGCGTGCACAAACGAGCCGTGCACCAGCACCGCAGCCGTGGCGTATCAAACATTCGAGAAGTTTTGGAATGGGTAGGAGTCGCTTGTTTTTTTAAACATGTCTTTGTGAAATTTACGCAACCAAATCTGCAGATTTGCATTTTACTCTAAAAACGTGAACCCGTGAAAACGTTTTGGAGTTTACTGCACATTAAGTTTGCTGTTTGAGGTTTTGCCAGGTGCAGGTGGACGCATACCGTGAGGGCCACCCGGCAGACCTGCTCAAAATGTTTTTACCAAGCGCAAAAGCTCTTGTATTCTGAGTAAACTATCAGCGAAGCAGCTTTGTTTCACATTTTCTAGCATGATCCACACGGCACACGACGACGCAGCAAAATTCGTTTACATTCTATCGAGGGGTCGACGAAAATATTTGCTACGCGACGACTTTGAAGTGCTTGTACAGGTCTGGCAAGTTCGATTAGAGTAGAATTATTTCCTCTGTTTTTCTGAAATTTCTGCAATTTTTTTTATGAAACGCAAAAATGTGATTGGAATCTGTCAACAAAGATTTTTTTCATTTCAGGATGTTATTGAAACATTTCCGGGGCTCGGTTTTTTGCGTGAAGCGCCGGAATTCCACACGCGTTACATTCAGACGGTACTTTAGTTTGTCTCTCTTCAACGCTTTGTTCAACAGGGCAAAAAGTTCTGCAAGTTACCCAAAAATGTTGTGAAGTAATTTGCTGCGATGACCACTGCTGCATTGTTGATCACTTGTCTAAAGTGTCCTTTCTAAAATCGCATCCTCTGAGTACCAGCACATGCATGCTGCATCTGCTTGCACCGTCTGCATTTTGCAGGTGATCAGCAGGATATACTTCTGTGTCAATCGATCCTGGTCCGGGCGTATCACGCCAAAAGAGCTCCGCAAATCCAATCTGCTGCAGGTTGGCCACGGTCACACTCACTGTTGTTCGCATGCTTGTTTTGCTTTGGTTGCCGAGATTGCTGGGTGTACTGTTGCGGTCCGCCAAATTCCGGCCCGAAGAGTTGCGGCCCGGACAATTCCGCCACGGCGAATTTTCCCTGGCACGAACAATAAACTGCTGGAAGGAATGACTTTTTTGCAAGTTATCGCAATCACAGATATATAAAAATGACTGAAACAATAAAAAAACTTCAGCCAATCTCGTAAAACTAAGGAAAGCTGTTCTAAGGTCTCCTAAGCTAAGCCTTTTATATAAACGCACGTGAGAAATCTGAGGTTTTTTTTGAAAAAAACAGGTTTGCCGTGATTTTATACATTGTGGTCATTTTTGGATTCATCACGATCACGAAAATTCACTACATGTGGTTTGCTATTGCTCGTGCTAAGAAAAATTCGCCGGGCCGCAACTCTTCAGTCCGGAATTAGAGGGTCACAATTGAACACACGCCGCGGAGATCAGTCACAGAAATCCGAGGCACGAGGCAGCAAACAAGCTTGTTGCTCAACTCCCTTTTAACAATCTTTTTTGTTGGTCGTTTGTTTTTGTTTCGTCCGTCGAATTTGTTTCAAGGATCGCAGAGAGACTTGTTCATTTTTGTCAGACGATTCGCCTACTGGAGCGTGTGGAGGACATCAACGTGGTGACGGACTACTTCTCGTACGAGCACTTCTACGTGATCTATTGCAAGTTCTGGGAGTTGGACACCGACCATGATTTGTTGATCAGCAGGGCCGATTTGGCTAGACACGGCAATGAAGGTCAGTACGTTTTTGAAAGCGATCTTGCTTGGCAACACGTCATACCAGTTTCTGCTCAGTTTTGTTCTCCGTTGCACGCGCAGCGTGGCTACGGTGCTGGTCATGGTCATGGCATTCCAATCTGTTACCCTCACCGTGTGATTTGCCCCACTCACAAAAATTCAAATGAAACAAAGTGAATGAAGCTGTTTTTTTGGCATAGAGTCGAACTGTGAAACATGCGCGATTTGCGCCGTGTGGCATTTGAATCTGGATGGTTGAATGGTTTCATCGAGCTGATCAGACCGTCAGTGAGCCCCACCATAAGCAGCCAATCATGCTGTCCAGTTCGAGTGTCGCTTTTAATCGCGTGTGTTTTCGCTCAGCCATTTCGCGTCGCGTGATCGATCGCGTTTTCTCGGGCGTCGTCAACCGAGGCTGCAGGGCAGTGCCGTTCGACACGATGCCCTACGCGGACTTCACGTACTTCTTGCTGGCCGAGGAGGACAAGAATCACCCGACAAGGTGCGTCGCAAATGCACGGCAAACTGAAGAGCAACCGAAAACACGCAGTCGATTCTTCTCGTCTAACGTCTTACGTTGAAACACCTTCCAAAAACGCCGTATGAAGGAATAATGTTCAGAGTTCAGGAATCTGTTTCTCTTTTTGGTTGGGTTCCATTCCATTCATCTTTTTGATTGTTGGTGACACAAATTGATTTTCTGTTTTCAGCATCGAATACTGGTTCCGTATTCTGGACGAAGACGGCGACGGTGTGTTGTCGCTGTACGAACTGGAGACGTACTACAACGAGTTGAAGAGCAAAATGGAGTACTTGGGCATTGAGCCGATGAAGTTCAGTGACGTCATTTGTCAGGTGAATCTTTCGGTTGGCTTTGTTTGTCACTGGTGCAGAAGAAATCCATTGACTTTTCTCTTTTTTCTCTTTGTACCTTTCTGTCAGTCCCCACCCACAGTCCTAAAGTCAAGGGTAAACACCTGTCTTTGCAAGTGCCGTGTCAGTGCACCGAATGAGCGTGCTCAGCACCACTGCAGCCAATGACTGTGGTGCACACAATTGCAGATGCTCGACCTGCTGCACCCGCGCGAGTCTGAGCGCGTGCGTCTGGGCGACCTGAAGCGCAACCGGATGGCCGGCTACTTCCTGAACACGTTCATCAACGTGCACAAGTACTACGAGCAGGAGGTCACCGAGGGCACCGAGCGCGCCAACGTCGAGGTGAGCACGCTCTCGTTGTTTAGCAATCTAAATGAGAATTCAGAAAATTCCATTTGAAGCATTCTGTACTTTTCCTTTTTACTGGAATTCTGTTACCAGAGCGACAAATGACAGATGATTGATTTTTTTGTTCTCGCAGAGTTCCGAAGGCGAGCAGTTGAGTGCGTGGGATCGTTTTTGTGCCGAAGAATACGAGCTGCTGATGCAGGAGGATCAGGGCGACGGCGACGAGGCAACTGAAATGTCAGTGGGGGGGGGGCAGTTGGGTGGGGTGCACTGATGATTCACGTTCAGACAGATCTGGTCTAATGTTTGTAATGTGTGTCGGTTCAACAGACTGCTACACCCAATGTTAGTCAACGGTAACCATTGTAATGTCAGTCTTCGATGTCCTAAAAACTATTTTTTATCAACTTTCCACTTCAGCAATTGCGACGACTCTGACGACGACACAATGGTGGTGCACAACCACAATAACAACACAAGATCGAAATCAACCAATGTGGACGCCGTTTCAAGGAACAACAACAACAACAACAATTATGACCAGAATATTTCTGCGAAAATGGCGAAAGACACTAGCAACTTCACGGCTAAACTGAACAGTGGCCGCTCGACATTGATTGATGCGCTCTAGTGATTCGCAGATTTGTGGTCATTGATGATTGGTGCGTTTGGATTGTTTTTATGGTTCAAATACGCTCAATCTGAACAGTGCACAGAATTCTGAAATTCTACAAGTCAATCTGTTAACCGTATTGGAATCTCAGTGTTTTTCTCATGTAACAGCCACGACGAGTTCAATTATCAGCGGAAGGCATTTGTGTGGTTTCTTTCAGTTAACTAGCCATTAGATTTGAAACAGTGTTTGGAAATTTGAACTGAACTGATCGGTTTTACCGGTGATAACGGTTGGGGTGCCCGTCCACTCTTTGCATTTTTCTTTTCATGTTTCTCGAATTTTGTACAGTATTTTGAAAATATGGTGCTCAAACTGTTAGTTTCATTTATCATCTCACCCATTTTTGTCAGCGATTACTCTTTTTCTCAGTGAATTTTATTCAATCGTTTTGTTTGATTGGTTTTTCACCCGTTCATTCGTTTTTTTGTTATCTTTGCTTGTGTGATGCTTTTTCAATTCGAACCAAAAATGATTTTTGCCGCTCTATTGTACATTTGTGCTATTTTGTATTCGTTTAATTATTAGTTTTCGTTGTTGTTTTTAGCGATTTGGTTTGATTTTTCCAGTGTGCAAAAAATAAAAACATTGGCTTTTTTTCGATGCTTGGCTTTTTATAAAACTACAAAAAAAAGAAATTCTAAGGTTTGAAATTCTTCACTCAGGTGAAGATTTGAAATACTAATACTAGAAAATTGTCCAGTTTATTGACAATGACCTGGATTTGATGAAGCCTTTGCACGTAGAACAGGTGGGTAAACAGTGTCGTGGCCAGATTTGAGACAACTGAGCCTGGTCTAAATCGAAATACAATTGTGCATAATGAGCCATAGCAGACGTGTAAATAAATGAATCATGACGCACATAACTGGTGCCGGTGATACACCGCAAATATAAACGGAATATTATTTGGATCGTCAACCGGATTTTGGGGCATTTTGGCGAAGCATTGAACAGCGCAAACAATATTTTCAATTATATGATTTATGAGGCAGCTATGAATAACAATTTTCAATTTAGGTTGCGGCTGTTTACCGTGATTCATTAAAGGTATTTCAGATCGTGTTTTACGGGTGTACCCTGCCGTTAATGTGCGCAATACGACAACGATTTGGGTTCAAAAACTCGTTTTGATTGGTTAGCTCTATTCATATATTCTGGTGTCATGTTTGTTCTCGGTGCAAATTTACATTGAATTGATTGGTTCGTTAGCAATCGGTGCCGCAATTCAGTTGAAAAGCTTTCAATTAGTACTTGTTACTCAAAATGTTGCCATTCAAAATCAAGACTGGTACGTGAACTCCAAAAACCTGAAAATACCGCCAGTGACTCCACCAGTACAATATGACAATTTTGTCTGTCATTTTTTTCGTTTTGTTGAACCAACGTACAAATAAAAAAATTGCAAGCTGAACAGCGCAGAACAGAACCCACGCCCGCATAAAAATGAAATATTCATGGAAAACTCGCTCATTTCTTATTCACCTTCTTAATCCGTTGAGGCTAATCTTATCAACATTCGTTTTTGTCTGAAAGAAGCCAACCATTAAAATTGCTGCGATTAATAAATAATTCCACTTTCGCTCGACAATGGATACGTTATCCAATTTGTAACCGTTTTTGTTATTGGCTATAATTTGCGAAACCTTTTCTTCGTGAACGCAGTCAAAGAATGTCCCATTCAGTTTATCTGGTGACGAGCTGCGAGCACGAGGCCGATTAGCTTCACACGAAAACTGACTGTTCTATGCAAACCAAAACTAAGAAAGAATTGTAACTCAATTGCAGCACTCTAACGTTTTTTAAAACATAAAAACGACTTTGGTAAGTAACTCCCTCAAATATAAAACGGGGGGGGAAGGAGAAAATAGTGTGAAAACATATAAACATATAAACATATAAAACAGTGGGGGGGGGGGGTCGCCGGGCGTTTTTTGGGTGCTGGTTTCCAGGACAGCAACCCACACCCACTCTGCAAATCTAATTGTTGAGATCGATGGTGACATGGGGAGGATTTTTTCCTTTCTGTTTTAAATGTTGTGCGTTGTTTTTTGTTGTTCGTTCGGTGTGGCGTGCCGTGGCGTCTCGTCGTTTTGTTGCGCTATCTTGAAATTGCATGTGTGCTTATAAACTAAATTAAAAAAAATATAAAAAAACAAACAAGCCACCTTAGCTCAATTTCATACAAATTGATGCTAAACTAAACCAAACAAGCCAAATTTTCTTTAATTTCAACAAATAAAGTCGGCTCGTCTTTGACAAAATCGTGTCTCGGAACAACACTACCGTAGCTGCATCACGAAACACCACTGGCAGGCTTGCGCGCAAAAGCAACAACAAGAAAGCTAGTCATTCGTATTTGAGAACGTTGTGCGACTGTCGTGGCGATTTTTTTGGAAACAAGAAAACGCTGGCTGAATTTTTGACTTTTAGCTTTTCTTTCTTGATGTTTCATGTTTAAACAGGACTAGGATTATGGAATGGACTTCTGTCCGGGCTGTTTCTCATGCACCGCACTTCTAAATCTAAAAAGGCTTCGGTTAGTTGTCTTCTTTCGCCCATTTTTTTACGGCTGGTCCTGGTTTGACTGAAATTTTAGTGCTCTGCTGCCCTCTCATCCCAGTTCCCAACTGAACTCCCTCGGTTCGGTGGAATGGAAATGGGAAGCGGGAGGGGATGGAGATTTTTGTTCTGATTTCTTCAATCTCAGACAGCACCACGAAGGCCTGCAATGCCGACGCCGTGCTCGAATGCACCAATGGCAATTGAACGAACAGTCACAATTCCATCCATTCACGGCTGGGCTGCTGGTGCTTGCTGTTTGACCAAGCCTCGAAGGCGAAAAGCCTGCCTGCAACAACTCGCGAAAACGCCCTGCGTTGTGTCCATGGCCGTCGGTGTCGATGAAGGTCTGCCTCAGGAAAACAAAAATGCCGCATGTTTTTCCAATGAAAGTCTCAATTTGGGGGCACTTCACATTGAAAAACATTTTCAGGCAAAAGATTTGTTGAACCCACACAAAGTCAGTGTTGGTTTCAACAATCCTTCAGTTGTAGAACCATTTGTGGGTCATATTTGACCTTGGACGCGTTGCGGTTATGCGTTGAAAAACGTACCGTACGAATTTATGTGGTCAAAAATGCAAAAAATCTGTCTCTTTTCTGATATGATTTAGGAATATAAATTTTTCAGATTCAAAACTCAAACATCTGGACTTTCAGAGAATAGGCTCAAAAGCATTGTGAAAAAATTTGTTGTGTCAAAACGCTCATAAATATCTCGCTATGTTTTTTACAGACAATTTTGCTAAAAAAATTCAAACATGTTTCGACAATTTGCACATGCGAAATAGACCTCTGAGATTTTATTTTAGTTACCATCCAGTTGTCTCTCGGCACTCTGGCGTTGAAGTTTTTTTTTCAATGTTCGGCTGCGCGCCAAAAATTTTGATGCTCGTCCGTAATGTGTGGCTCATGTTTATTTTTGAATTTTTTTATTAGCATTGCTGTGTCTTTTGTGTTTGTTCATATAATTTGATTGACTGAGAAATACAATTTTCTCATATTGAGAAGTCATAATAGGGGGCAGCCCGCAACCTTTCAGTTTTTGGCGGGCATGGAAATTGTTAGTTTAATTTTGAATAATTGCACCCGATTTGCCAGCCCATAAAAACAAGACTAAATTCATAAATCATCAAAACTACGTGCTGATTATGGCGCACCTGTGAAGACAAGACTGAGAAATTTTGAATTTAAAAATTTTCGATACCGTCACTGAAACTTGTCTGATGTTTTTTTTATGGTGAGACAACCACAATTTTAGTTTCTTTCTGCTTTGAAATTGCGTCTTTTGCTCGTGGTCCTCGGATGACTTGAAATTTACAAACCGCTTTCATAATTTCAATGCTGTACTGCTATTCAATCATATTGCTGAACCCATTTTAGTACGTGCAGGTGTAGATATGTAGAGTACGTTTTGTTAAAATATTATACCTCACCTTGGGCTGCTATTATGTTGGCAATGGGAACCGAGAACAACGCTGCAGTGCCCATTGTATTTACTTCCAAGCAACCTTGTTTCTAATTGCCTAGTGCACGTAATCACCGTGGTTTTGCCTTTGTTTCCATTGATGGAGCTGAGCAAAATTGTATATCCGTTGTAGGTCACATTACAGAAACTTCGTGATACTTGAAGAAACCTTTGCGAACAGTTATGTATATGAATTCAACTCAAACCCATTTCGTTGCTATGACCACGGCACGGTTCTCTAGAACATGAAGCTCTTAATTTTCTCTAAATTTCATGGAAATCCCACGAATTATCCTGGCATTTCTTTGCACATCAAGATTTGCTGTGTCCACTCCACTGATGAACTTTTCAATACCTTAAACGGGAAACAAAACTGTTTGTCATTTATTCTCGCCAGCTTTTGTCATGTTATCGGAATACATTATTTGCTAAAGTACGCTACCAGAAACAGAAACATCGTGTGGGTCCGGATGTTAGTTTTCTTAGCTGCTCTGT
>JASANC010004466.1:0-37666 GCA_030248135.1 Theristus sp. LFF4_11
TGACGCAGGGTTGTAAGTAGGGGAGGACACGTCGCTTTGAAATTATATAGATTGATATGACGTTGAAAAAAAGCGATAAAAACAGCCAAATAATGCTTTAAAATTCGCTAACGTTAAGTTTTTTTTACCTATATAACTACCGCAATTTACAGGAATTTTTAGCTAAAATTGTCATTCGAGCTGAAAACTAAATAACCTTTTTCAATTTTGCCCAAAAAGTGGCCCATTTTATGTCTTCGAAGACAATTTTCGGACAGTTAACTGACTCCAGCAAAGTTTTTTGATAGATAATAACTGAGCTCAAAAACCAAAAAACTCAAATGGCGTGGCGGTCCGCCCAGCCCCCCACCCTAAACAACAATGGCGGTGCCCTCCCAAAACCGCCAGGTTGGAAACCATAGTTGTTCTGGGGGAGGGGCCGCCCCCCCTTCAAAAATGTTCGGAATCTATCTCTATCAGTGAATTTTTCGGCTCAGCTACTATCTAATTTAGCAGTTTTTATCTTTTTGCGTTTCTGCTGTTCACCTAATTTCAAGTTTTAAGAGCTCTGAAACACGAACCATTCTGTATTTGCAGATCAGCGAAGCGACCACGCTCAGCTGGGAAAACCGCATTTACGGATTCGTGTTCTTCTTCGTGCTCGGTCTTGTCATATCGGTATTGTGTGTGTCTTTTTTGGTCACTTTGAATTTCGAAACGAAGTGACACTTTTTACACTGCGGTGATTATTTCGTTAATTTTGTAACGTTGCTGTCACTGTGTGAAACGAAAGACGATTTACTGTAAATTTGCAGTCGACGGTGATGCTGTACTTGCAACGTTTCCGTCCGTTTGCCCTGCTCACATCGCTCGGCAGTATTGTTTCCATGTCCAGGTACGTTTCATTTTTTCATCATTTTTTATGAGTGTCACTCTGGTAGAACTATGTCAGCAAATTTCTACGCAAAAAACAGTGCTAATTGTGGCCCTTGTGTGATTGGTTCTCAAGTTTGCTTTGTTTGTTTTGCTGTGCAGCACCGTTTTCTTGATGGGACCGTGGAATCAGCTGAAAAAAATGTTCGACCCGTCGCGTCTGATTGCGACGCTCGTTTTCATCGCTGCAATCGTGATGACGCTTGTTGCCGGACTGGTGGTGCGCGGCATTTTGTTTGTTCCCCTCAATAATGCAGCAAAAGGCTGGTTTTGACATGAAAATTACGTTTGCTGACTGTCGCTGCGCAAGCTTTTGTTGCGACCAACCAACCATTGTTCTCGAGGTTTCTGATGAAATGTCACATCGGATTCTGTGCACAGAAGTCAAACTTTCCCACTTGTCAGAAACAACAATATGAGAACTACACCACGATGATCAGCCAAATAATTTTTTTATTTCAGCTGAAAAGCACGTTGCTGGCTATTATTTGCGTCGTAATACAGTACGCAGCAATGCTCTGGTACTCATTGTCTTACATTCCATATGCAAGGTGAGTGTGGCTTGATTTTTTTGGCTGATAAACAATGAACATACAGCTTCATTTGGTGTACTTGTTTTGAATGTTTTAACAAGACTGTTGGCACCGTGTGTTGGTTTTCTATCTCTTTTTCCAGGGTGTACGCCGTTTTGGAAATGTCTCTGCTGGTGCTTGGACTGACAGACTGGATTTTACGAAAAGTCTGATTGTGTTTTTGCATGTTCAAAAGTTTCGCATAATACTGGAAGAGTTTCGTTCGCCTGTACCTTGTGCTTGTATCATTTTCCGACACTATTTTCAGAACGAACGACCAAAACAGAGTTTTACGCAATTCGTTTTTGTGTCGTCTCATTCGTTCCATACAATATGTGATCGTCGCTGTTTGAACGCAACAACGTATGCATACAACTGGTTGGCTGGTTTTGAATTACGCTGACTAAATTTAAAACAAAATCTCTCGCACTTGTCATGATGCAGCCAACCAAGCAACATGCATAAAGTTTTCGGTGTTTGACTGTATTACCGTTATCATCAATGATTTATGAAAACATATTCCGTGTGCTTTAGACTGTCACTGTTGTGCCTCCAGCCTGATCTTTCAGTATCAATTATTATGATTTCCTTTTATTAACCGATCAATGAACTAGAATCAGTTGTGCGTTCTCGGTCCTGCGATTTGCAATCAATTACAAAATGGATTGGCATGCTTACGCGAAGTACCTGATTTTCGTTACGATTTCAGTTCAGTTACGAATAAGAAGAATAAATAAATAACAGACCGAAAAAAACTGAAACGAAAGTTGGTTAGTGGAACGTGCGTATCCTGAGTTTTCAATCGTTGCATCAGTGAGATCGCCTGTACTGCTGCGTCACCATCCGTCAGAGTCGTCGTCTCGACTGTTTTGCATCCTTTGTCCTCTACCACTGGCTCGCATGTCGCGAACGCTTTGCCAACTGAACATCAGAATGCAGCGTGAGGTTGTGGAAGTGGATAAAGTTCTTGGAGTGATAGTGCTGGTGGCATTGGCTGCCTTATTGGCACCGAGCTGAAGAATTTCTCTGACCGTTTTGACCATCTTATGACAAACAAGCTCACCGGTGCACCCGCAGGTTCCGCAGGTACGCTGGCAGTTGACGCGCATCCAGAATGGGTTCTTGTCGCATTTGCCCAACGCTGCCCACGCACAGCAGTCCTGCGACAACGAATTGGATATCGATTCGATGGCAACGCTTTGTTTCTTCCGAGTTTGTTTGAAAAGCGCTTTTTAAATTTATTTGCGAAAGCTGTTCAAGCATTCGCCGTCCCCACTTACAACGAACAGATTCGCGCACTCGCCATCGAGGACGTCTTCAACTTTCTTTGGCACCCGTGGCATAGTTATCCGGAATGGCGTTCTCGAACTGGCAATGCTCGGCCTCTGACGCGGCGCACTTGGCTTTGTCTTCTTCTGAAAGAAAACAGAAATTCTGAACCAAGAGAGTGAAAAAGGTTCGTAACTCGCTGGAAATTTGTGCTTTTTATGTTCATTTCTTCTGACCTTCACATTCGTAGGTGCCGCACGACCTTGCGCAGTTGATGTTCATCCAGGCATTGTTCTTGTCGCATTCATGTAGTTGCCCAGAACAGCAGTGCGAAATCGGTGGGTATTTTTGATTTTTTGCGCGTTCGGTTGGGCGAGCCCACTCCCTGATGAAGATCTGTGTGCAATTGACGTTTTTTTCTTGGTCAAATACGTCCAGCTATTTTGTTGCCCCCGAAAAAGTCAGCATCAGTAACATTCATGCCAACGTGCCTCCTGCTCGTCCTTGCACTCCTTCGGTGGTGGAGAGGGGGCGGCGGCGGTGGTGGGGGCGGAGGCAGTTCCGGTTCTTTGTATTCCTCAGAGTACTCCTGAGGTGGGGGCAGTTCCGGGTGTTTGTATTCTTCGGAGTATTCCAAAGTGGGGCGGCTCGGTGGAGGCGTCCTCGTAGACTTTCGGTGCTGCATGGGTTTCCACCGGCTCGACCGGCTTTTCCTCTGGCTGTTCTTGCTTGCCGTAGGATTCTTCGCCTGAATTTCAGGGTTTTTGATGTGGTGGAGCAATGGTTTTATTGCACGATGTCATATTGAAGGCCTGAAGTCAATGGCCTGTACCGTTTTAGTTGGGGATTTTGCTACCGATTGCCAGTTTTTGAACGTGTTTTTTGGTGGTATAAGCCAGTCAATGCCGTCTGATTGGTAACCTCTGTTTTGATTAGTTCCACGAAAAAGTGTCCAATTCAAAATTAACCTATCAATTAAAGACTTCGTATAAAGACACGGTGCACTAGCTTATAACAGAGTAATGGTACACATGCACAAAGCACAAACAAACACACGTAACAGCAGCGCGTGTATCAGCGTATGTGTCTGTCGGTGGTTTGCTTTGCGTCGTGACACAGTGCAACGACTTCAGACTAGAACTTATGGTATGCAAAATGGCATTCCACTGCAGCAACTTACTGCACGGACAACAACGACCGTAGAAAAAGCGATGAACAGGGCACGCATAATGTTTCGTTGCGAGATTAGGTTTTCTTGTGAAAACTCTCCGTCTCAGCTAGTATTCTACTTCTTCTGCAACATCAAGTCATCCGTACAGCCGTATAAATAGCCATCGTGTTCCGGTGGGCAAGAAGCGTCCCGGATTTGCAACAAGCATGCTTGCGCATTGAACTGTGTAAAGCGGATTCGCTTGCATTGCGTATTTGATTGTTTCATAATCATAAACGACTATTATGGGTCTGGCTTGCCACAGAGATTATGATTGATCGCCGCACATGAATATGAAAACTAAAAGCATTTGGCGTAAAACCGTATCGTAATTTCATATAATGTGTTTGTTTTACACTGGAAAATCTAGGCGCGCTAAACAGTATGATTGTTGCATTTGTTTTTGCAACACAACACACTCACACATGGGCGGAAATCAATTACGGCCTGCAAGTTTTATTTCAAGGAAATTACAATCATCTGTTGTTCTGCTCGTTTGAAATGATGTCAACAAACAAACAATGCCTTACAGGGTGCTGAAAACTTTATCATGCAATCAGCTTTGCGTTGAGTTTGAAAGCAGTCTATCTTGATTGGGTGTAATTTGTGTTGCGCTGGTTTTTGTTGGGTGGGTGGTTTGTTTGGTTGTGTTTTTACAACAAACTTAACATAAAGGCGTAAAGTGCAGATGAAAGCATTCAATCACATGAATACAAAAGCAAAGTGATTACCTCTAAAGTGTTTATCCCAGACTAAAAAAGCGGTCATGCTAGAACGATGTAACCGACAGCCCGAAAACATGTTTCGCCCAAGTTCACAGTTTGTAGTGCCTGTAGCCGCCGTTCGGCTGAGGGATGCGGTCTGACTGGAGGCCGTGTCGGTGGTGGCGCAGTTGGTCGTGGGCCATAACCGTTTTGTCCGTTTATCTGTCGCCCATTAGTTCCAGATTGCCCTTTGCAACCGGTTGTCTGCGGCTTTGGTTGGCACCGCGGCGAGGTAGCGTCGGCAACTGTATAATGTAAATGTCTCTTTCAGTGCTAATGAACATTTTTTCAAAATCTGAGTTTTTCTACATCAATCTTAAATTTTTTACCACATTTTTTACGTTTGGCAACGGGATTAAGTTTCCAGTACATTATATGACTTTGGGCAAGTTTGCTTTTTGAACGTCTGAAAAAACGTGTATGCCCAACCAACCAAACGACCGCCCTACTGACCAGTGCACCCGCATGTGCCGCACGACTTCTGGCACTCCGGCCGCATCCAGAATGGATTCTTGTCGCATTCGCCAATCGCCGCCCATCCGCAGCAGCTCTGGATAAGTTTTTTGTTGATGGCATTGAAAAAGAGCCAGAAAAAATTTCGAAAGAGGTTCATTTTTTCTCTCTCTCACTTTGTAATTGTCGACGCAGTCGCCGGTCGCACCAGTGCGCTCCGGATTTGGATCCGGGTTTGCAGGCAACGCGTTAGCGAACGAGCATTGCGCTTCCACTTGTATCGGACAGTTCTGTTTGTTCTGGTCTGAAAATTCGTGCTAAAATTCAATTCGAAATTGTAATATGGTTGAGAAGTCCAGCATTTTGAGGAGCCGAAAGCTTTGCGAACCAGTGCAACTGCACGTTCCGCACGCCTGTCGACACGCGTCGGTCATGTAGCCGCGGTTCTTCTCACATTCGCCCACTGCCGCCCAGAAGCAGCAGTGCTACAGAGTTGCATTTCAAATCAGTTCTTTTTTATAGAATCCAACTTTTTTCATGAATAAAAACGTCAAAAGACAAGCGAAAGACTTTGACTTTCTTTTTGGTTTTTTCGACTTACCGGGTTATCATTACCGCACGGTTTTTGCCGTTGCGGTTGAACGTGCGACTGAATGGGCGCGAGCTGCCAGGGCTGTTCAACGGGCAGTGGCGATGCTGTGGGTTGCACTTGCGGTCGCGGGGCTTCCGGATAGCCGGGCGGTACCCGCGGTGGGCCGTACGGGTCAGCGGGCTCCTCGTGACGCATTTCTTCGGCCGATAATGACGCTTCAGCATAGCGGTCTTGTGGCGAGTCTGGCCGGCCAATGGTCATACGAAACTTTGGCTGTTGAAAACCGCTACCGAAGCCGTCTCCATTTCCGTTGTTGTCATAACCATTCCCATAGCCGTTTCTATCTCTGTTGTCGTGCAAATCCCCATTGACAAACTCATTTCCACGGTCGTCGTAACCATCATCCTCATAGCCATTGTCATGAACGTTACCGTTTGCAACTTCGTTGCCGTAACCGTTTCCATTCATATTGAAACCCTGCACGCGGCCGAGAACCAGCAGCGCTGACGCACACCACAGCGCTGGAATGATCGATGCCATTTTTGTGTTGTTTTAGTCTGAAAATAAAGTCTGAAATTCGTTTAAAATGAGCTGAGCGTTGAACGTTTATTTGCCATATAATCTCCAATGTTGGAATACTTTAAAAATAATGAGAAATCAGTTTATCGACTAAAATATCAACAAATTGACTTTTCTCTGGTTACTCAACAATTTTTTTGCTATTATTTTTGATGATCAACAGTTTTCAGTGAAGAAAATTCGAAATCTTGAGTGACCAACACAATCGTAACAACATGCAAGTTGTCGTGAGACGCATGCCCATCGTGTCTGACATGTCACACATTTAACCATGGCCGCTTAAAAATACAAACACCAAACCAAATCCAACCATTCGTGACCGTGTGACCAAAAAACCGGACCAATAATTTACTGTGGCATTGCCAAAAAAACTTGGTTAATTTTAGTGAAAGCAGAAAACAGCAAACAGTTTTTTACGAAATGATAGATCACCAAAGAACAAACGCTGTCTGCAATATCAGATTGTTTTTTGTAGACTGCAGAACCCGTATAAAATAGTAGCAAGAGACCACTAGAGCATGAAACACAGACGCGTGCTTTATTTGAAATTTCGCACGTTTTAACGTCTAGTTTGCAAAAAATTCTCCATAACCAGTTATTCTATAGATACTTACACTATCATACCGATTTCAAATCTCTGCCTTCTCTGAGGTTAGAACCAAACCAACGCATTTCGTTTTGTTTTTAGGCGAAACGAACTGATTTGCAATTCAATTTTTCGCAATTTTTTTGAACTCAACAACCTTCTTTTCGTCTGTCATCTTTCGAAATCACCTTGTTGTAATGTGTTATCGCCCGACCCGGTTTCAAACTCCTATGAATGCGAAAAATGTTGTTTTTTCCTGTTTTTTCAGTATTTCAAGTTTTATTAATTTTTGATGATTACAGTTTTTACACATCGTCAAAATTTTCGAAGTAAAAATTGTCAAATTGCAAAAGATAAAAATCTTTTTTAGACAATTGTCACTTTTGAAAAATTATGAGACTTTTACTGCTTTTATGGTCAGGTCAAATCAGAACGGTGATAAAACGAAACCATTCATTTTCAACCATATCACGATGTGTACATGCACTGAAAAATAAAAGTTTGAACAAATTAATCACAATTTGTTTCAGTTATTTACGCAAAAATACGGCGTATTCTTGTTCATGTTGAACTTGGTCCACTTTTTCGCGAACACACGATGGCATTTTTTTCAAAAGCATGGCCTGACAAATTACTGAACAAGCAATTTTTCTGAATCTTTTTTGTTTCGTCAGTTTTTTTTTTGCTCAGTAGACTGCTGCAATCTTTTTTGTTTTGTTTTTTTGAATTACGCATTGCCATCAAACGTGCTCAACGAAAAATGGTGGGTCTGGTTTTATTTTTTCGCCTGCTCGATTCGTTACAAACGAATAAAAATTGCTCCGTGGTCATGACGTGCAACATTTCTTTCGTAATCAAATAATGTGCGTGTCAAACAGAACAAACACTCGCATAAAAGTGTGTTTTTATTTTAGCTGATTTATACCGTACTTTTTGACACAATTTTAAACATGATTACTACAAATGGTTTACAATACAATTCTTATTCTAACCGTAAAATAGAGTCAGAGAAAAACTCAACACCCTGTCATGTTAAAAACAATCAAAATAACCGATATGCTACCCGTAAATGCTGAAATGAGCCATGAGAAGCGAGACGGAAAAACGTGGACGAAACAGAAAAAAGGCTTATTTTCATTTTTTCAGTTCTAAAATGAAAAATAATGGAAGGCTCGTCTAAGCATTTACGATGATTTTTTGCACAAATCATACCGACAGAACAATTGGTGGGTAAGTTTGCTTTACAGAAAGGTCGGTTGGCATTGAGATTGAGAGATGGGAAGATGAGAAAGGCGATGTCGTCGAGAAATCAGGGGCGGGCGGGGGCAAGGCAGCAGTCAAAAATTTGGTGGTGGGTGGATCATCGACGACTAAAACGGTAAAATTAAAGATCAAGAATCGCCTTGTCAAGATCTGGGCAGAAAACACCAATATTTTCAACGACAAACAGTTTATCCACTCTTTAATCCGTTCCTAAATCTTTATTTTACCAGTGCCCCCTCGTTTATAAGTTCAGCGAAAATTCCCATTTTCAAAAAAAATTGATTTGTCAATCGTCAGTTTAAAAAGGTTACGTGTGCTACAATTTACAGTATACTAAGGTGAAAATTTGATTCAACGCTAAAAACTGCAACAAAATTTGCCACTGTGTTATTTTTACACTGAAAAACATAACAAAATGGACAAAGCCACCAACTTAAAATTAATTGTGTGAGTTCAAATTTGCGCCATTTTCATTAATATCATCAATATAATCATTCATTATCAATGAAAGACTTTTTGGTTGCTTGCAAACTGCAAATTTTGACCGTTTTCGCTTTGTTCAAGTGTTCATGGTCAATTGGAGGTGGGTGGCGAAATTCTCTATTGTAGAGCTCTTATAATTGGGGCTTTGAGATATACTGTATATAACCAGAAAATTTTGATCAGTTAATGGTGTGGAAAACATGTTTGAATTTTTTTTCTGATTCATAAGGTATCTGTATATCTGAAATTTTTTGACAATATCCGACCTGTAGAAATAGTGCTTTTCTGTTTGGTCGTCTGTCACAAGCATTCTTAGAAATATGTTATTTTTCACTGATTTTTGTACGATTTTCCTACACCTTTGGTATTCCTAAATTTTGCACAAGTGTGTGTGTTGTTCCTTGAAAATTCTTTCACCTGCGATGTTCGTTAAAAATTATTCAGGTTTTCAGCACTGCAATTACAGGGAGGTCAAAACAATCGAGGTCTGGCGGGGCTGCGAAAGGTTAAAAAATATACGAAAGTCCATTCCAAAAAAATCCATGGCAACATTTTTAAGTTGCAGATAAGCCAGTGAATTTACAATAATTTAAAAAAAATCAATACTGTTGAGCGTGAGTGGTGTCACTGACTAGTTTTAGCTACAAGTAATGAATACCAATTAACAAATAAATTGGCTAAAACTGTTTAGTTTAGTTTAGTTTAGTTTAGGCGCTAGTTTAGTAAAGTACGTTTTGCGGTACAAATTTGGCTTCAAATACAAAAATCTGTCACTTGGCAGGCTTTTGGAATTTAAAATTTGGAAAGCCAGCGACGACTGGATTCAAAAGCAATCAGAACTGTACACCCTGTAAGACCTACATTTGAATTTGTACTATTGAAGATTTCTTGAGGTTGGGTTGGGAATGAAACACGTTTACTTGACTAGAATTCTGAATTCCCTGAGAATTTTGTGACCCAACTTACCCACCATAAAATTTCAATACTTGATACTAAATCATTTTAACTGAAGCATGCTTAACAAAGCTGTACTTTTGAAGAAGACACCTCATGAGTTGTACTTGCCCGAGTTACTCGAATCCACAAAAACAAAGACCCAGAAATTCTATGATTACATTTGAAACGACTAGTTTCTGAAGCCACGATGAACGAAGCCACGCCGTTTCTTGTAGTCGCCGTTTGTTTTGCCATTGCCGTTGTCGGCAGCCGGACAAGCAGCTGGATCAGGTGCTGGCATGCATTCTGCACTGAGCGCATTGGCGACTGAAGTTTGCACGAGTGGTACTTGATGACTTTGGTTTGGCAATATGTGTACGTTATGAACATCTGGCGTTAACATGTCTTAAGGCCAATTCATGCACGACGTATTTATATCCGGCACGTCACGTCACGGCACGTCAAGTATGAATGCGTGTATAAACGAGCACCTGTTCTAAAGATAACGTGACGTGCCGGATTGCTGTTCTTTTGAATCATGAATAAAGACGTGACTTGACGTAACGTGACGTGACGTGCCGTAAAAATTTGTGTGTATGAATTGGCCATTAGACTCCAACGCCAGTTTTTAACTGAGAAGCAACAAAAACATAAATTTACAGACTTGTGCAACCGCAGGTGCCGCAAGCGTTCTGACAGTTTGGCGCCATCCAGAACGGATTCGACTCGCACTCGCCTTTGCCCGCCCAGAAGCAGCAATCCTGGAGTAGTTCTGTCCGTAGCCAGAACGATTCCCAACTTTGAACGGGTGTTTTCAAAAACTTTCTCAAATCAAAACCCACCCGGAATTTATCAGGACAGTCGCCCGATGGGTCGTCCGCCGGTACTGGCGTTGGATCTCCGTTGTCTGGCAGGGCCTTTTGGCCTGGTCCCAGTGTGCAGCCGGGGTCAATTGCAACGGGACAATTTGCTTTGTCTGCTTCTATAAGCTTGTATTTAGTAAATTAGAACATAAAAATAAAATCTGAAATATCCGACGCTGTTCTCTGAGGCTACAAACCTGGACAATCGCAAGTGCCGCACGCTTTTGCGCAATTTTCAGCCATCCATGCAGTGTTCTTGTCACATTCGCTTAACGCGGCCCAGAAACAGCAGTTCTTCAAAAGAATTAAAGTGAATAAAAATGAACACAAATAAAGAAGGAGAAACAGAGAAATACAAGCAAAAACAAAAAATACAGAAACAACCTCGTCGCTATCTTTGCAGTCGCCCATCACTGCTGCTCCGTTTCCATTGCCTGCAGGGCCACCCGGTATTGGCATTGGAAGGATCGAAGGGGGCATGGGTACCGACTAGAACTTTTTGTTTGGATTTTTGTTTGGAAATCGATGAATAGCATGCATGGGAAACATTGTTGAGTTTATATGCCGTGTTCTCACTGAACCAGAAGAACAGGAATTATTGCATTTCTGAATTTCCGTTTTGTGTTTCTACAACTCAAGAATCAATTTGTCGTGTTCGTGGGATACGGTGCTACATGTAATGTCGCATGTTTTAACACACGACTTAGTACTCTATGCGACTAACTGACTAGTTGATGTTGCTCAAGTTAAATAGGAAATGCAATAATTGTCCGCACAAAGATCTCCACAAAATTATCTAAAGGGATTGATTCGTGTTGAAAAATGGACTTCGAAAAACCCATAAATTGTCAACTTTTTCATTCACTCAAAGTTAAAAAGCTCTTTTGGTTTAAAACTGACAGGTTGTGCAGCGCCATTTCCACCATTGTAGCCGCCGCCGTTTGGAGCGGGAGCTGGCGGGGGTGGCGGTGGTGGTGGTGGTGGTGGCGGTGGTGGGGGCGGAGCTGCTCCATTGCCGTTACCGTTTGGCGGATAGCCGTTGCTTTTCGGCGGCGGTGGTGGTGGGGGTGGTGGCGGTGGTGGCGGTGGGGGATCTGCTTTGCCGCCTTAATTCAGAATTTTTGTTGCGAATTCCTTTTTTGCAAATTGGATGTATTTTGACAGTTTGGTTTGTCAGTTGAAAAAATCACACCACTCTCAAAACAAAAATGTACCGAAATGGATTGAAAAATAAGTTGATCACGGGATTAATGGGAACTGGGCAGTGAGTGATCCAAAAATAACCGGTCATTTTCTTTCTCATTTTTTAAAATTACAATTGTTTGTTGCAAGAATATTTAATTGTAATTTTCCAGAATGGAAAGAAAAAGACCACGTTTCGTGGGCAAGCCAATTTACCATAGCCGCCGTTTGGTGGTGGTGGCGGCGGTGGCGGTGGCGGTGGCGGTGCAGCTTGATCCCCTGAGTTACGACGCAAGTTTTCTGTTTGTGGTTTCAATTGTTTTTGTTTTATTTCTCAACTTAAAGATACTTCTGAGGCGTCGCCGGGCTGGGATGCATTTATGTCACAAGTAAATCAGCCAATGAGCGAACGCAAAGAACTCATGTGATCTCTTAAGCAACCAATCGTTGCTAATTGTGTTGCGGTTATCTTGCAAAACCTAAAGCCATTCATTGTATTGAAGTAAAATGTAGTCTTAGCACGATCTTTTGCTAATACTGTGGCTACGATATTATTGCAAAGCGCTCAACCAACTTCCATTTTCAGTTACCGCAACGCACGAATTTCTTTTTGAATGTTTTGACTGATTGACAAGAAACTTACCATATCCATTGCCATTGCCCGAGCAATAAACAGTGGCCACCAGACCCGCAAACACGATAAGCAGCTGCATGGCACTTTTTTGTCAAATGGACTGAAATTTGAAAAGATTTTAAAAGATGTTCATATTTTACGCAACAACGTTCCTCAAATGGCGTTCACAGTCTGTGTGGCCTCTTATTTATAGCAGTGTGGCTGCAAACATAAAAACTGAATGAGCTTCATGCAATTCTCGTATCTTTATCATGTCTCCAAGTTTTGCTGTTTTTCATTATCAAACTCACACTTGTTGAGTTATGCTGTGTCTGGGCTGGAAGGACTAGTTTTGTTGTAATTTTGTGTTGCAGTATCAATTATTTGCGCAGTTTTAACTTGTCCAAATGTTGCAGAAGCAATTTTTTCTATCCAAACAGACTTTGTCAAACCAATTGTCGAATTGCATGCGCACTTGAGTGATTGTGTACTTCAACTTCAAGCTAATTATTTTAAAACTCTCTTTTGTGAACAATTTTTCTGCATCGCTTTTCATGGTTGATGCGTTCATTGCTCATAATTTGCTGATTCATAATAGAAAGCCAGTCAAACCCAGTTTACAAAGAATGAACGTTTATGCTCACGATGAAAAAGGATGAAGTGATATGGTGTGGGTAGAGTGATTGAGTGCACCAGATGCAAATTACAATTTGTCAGACACCAGAACTGGTTTGAACCTCGGTTTTTGTGTACTCCAGATTTTTTTCAAAAAACAGGCTATCGAAACCTGTAACGTTGTCGTTGCTGTTGAACATGCAATTATAGATGGAGTAACAGCATGCGCTGATCATCGTTTGCTGTGTTTGTTTTGCAGTGTTCAAAAAATGTTGTTTGATATAAAAAGTCCAGTTTTCGGGTCGGGTACATTGTATATTTATTTGATAATTTTATACTTTTTTCACAAATTTGCGAACTCTTATGTACCTGGTGTAACAGTGCAGAAAATATAGCCGAGAAGAAAAATCTGTGAAAATCTCTAAAAGTTTAAAAAAATTAAACCACATAAAAATAAAGTCTAGAAGTTTTCGAAAAAGTTCAACTGGCAAGTACCGATACCCGAACAAACGGTATAACAGTGAGACAACGAATCGTTTGCGTGGAGGTCAGCAAGATTTGCAGCTGATTTTGCAGTTTTGCAGCATCCAGTGGCTGTTCGCCTTGCATTCGCCGATCGAGCTCCAAAATTCGCACAGCCTGTGCGTGTTTTTGCATCCTGGAAGTATGAAAAATCAACAAGGACACTAAAAATATCTTCACATTGTAAAACCTCCGCACAAACAAAAATCTGGCGCTTTTACTGGCGTAAAAAACGCCGAGTGATGTTTAGAAATGCCAGTTGGCGTTCAAAAACGGTAATATGTTTTTGTAAACGCCAGGTGGTGTTTATAAACAAACGCTAGCTTGCGCGCTTCTATAAACGCCCGAAATTACCTCCAGTTTTTCCCGGATTTTTTTCATTGCAATTTCTTTTTGTATGGCTGCCAACTGGCTTTTTATTGGAGTCAAGTGTTGTGATTGAGGACAGCGAATTTCATTCATTCATTGACTATTCGCCGAGAATGGCCCAACCTGGTCTTGTATGCGGTTTCTGAACGTCACCGATTAACGATGCACACCAACCGCACGACTTCACGCAGTTTGGTTTCATCCAAGACGGGTTCACGTCGCATTGGCCCTGCGACGCCCACGCACTGCAGTCGTTGTGTTGGTCAGCGCAGGGCTGTGCAAAAGAGAAGTGTGTTCCACAGATCAACAAGCTACTGTGTAATCAGAAACATCCAATCAGCTGCTGTGTGCATTGAAAAGTGTTTATGAAGCAATGAAAATACAATCTCTGGCAGCAGATTAGTGATCGGTTCCGCAATGTTTCCCAAACTTTCGGTCGGCGGCAGCATTGTGCTAGTGGTGCTACTCGAAACGTTGGGCAGAGTAACGAGCGGTTGCACGTCTGACGAGCACGCAGACACGTTCAAGTTTGTGCGACATTTCAGTGCGTCCTCAACTGGAAAACCAGAAAAATCCCAACAAAGTGTTTCCAAAAAATTCATAACTTGGTCCACAAAACCCATAAAAATCAGACAATCTAAAAAAAGGCGATTCAAAAATCCCACCCACCGGTGCACCCGATGGTGCCGCACGACTTTTGGCAGTTGACCTTCATCCAGAACGGATTCGCGTCGCATTGGCCGAGTGTGGCCCAAATGCAGCAAGACTAGAAAAATTTTTTCAAGAAACAAAAAATACCAAAATACACAACTGCAAAATATCAATCTTTCATACAGACGCATTGTACCTCAAAATTGTCGCCTGCACTGCCACGAATTGCAACTGGGTTTGCAGCAAAATTGTCGGGAACAGCATTCTCAAAGTCGCAGTCCGTGATCTTCACCTTGCACGATTCATAGTTGTCCGCTGATTGAAAGAAAATTTTTTTCCTGTGTCCTGTCACACCCTCAACTAAAAAACATCAATCTGAGCAGCGTCAACCAACGTTCGCAGGCGCAGGTGCCGCACGACTGTTGGCAATACGGCCGCATCCAGCCTGGGTTCACGTCACATTCGCCCAGACTCGCCCAAAAGCAGCACAACTGCAACATCGACCATCAAAGTTGTTGACCTATTTGTAATTTCAGCAGACAAAAAACTCCTAGTCTGACGATAGAGGTGCACTGTATTCAGACTAGAACTTTAGAAAGGTGTCGCCAATTGACAACCACAGCACCTCATGACTGTCGTGGTCACAATGTCGTTCGCGTTCACGTTGCGTCGGTCTCGAAAGATTCTGAGGGACATGCGGCTCCACTGGCACTGGGCTGGGCTGCGTTGCGGTGGTCTGGGGCGCAGTCGTTGTCGTCATCGTCGTTGTTGTTGTTGTTGTTGTTGTTGCTGGAGTTGGAGGCGGTGCAGGCGGGGAGCCATGGTCAAACTCCTCCTCTGGTTCCATGTAGTCGGGCGGCGGAGGTTTCACGATTTCTTGTTTTGGATGGACGTCTTCGCCCTCGAATTCGGGCGGCACCAGCAGCTCTTCGGGAAACGGAGAGTCCGAAGTTTGCCAGGCGACGTATGCGTCGAAACATGATTCCGGCACTGAATAAAATGTTGGGACGATAGTAGGGAATTTGGGACTGCATTATGAGACAAAACTCAACAAAAACTCGAAAAGGTTGTGTCGAATCTTTAGTGCTACGAATCTGACCCTAAATCCCACCCGCTAAAAAATTGTTGAGTGACTTTTAATCTAAAGCTAAAAGCGCGTCGTCAGTTTGTTGAGTAACCAATCGTTACTCTTAAAATGTTGAGTAACTTTTGGTTCGCCTTGCCTAGACTTTGTCATAAACGTTTTTTTTTGAAAATTCTGCTTTCGAGTCTTTTTTATAATTTGTTTCCATGACGTAGCGCAAATGTTCAAAATGTTTTTTTATTTATACCTGGCATGCATTCGAATCTGCTTGGCTTCTCTGATTGATTGATGGCACAAACTTTATTTGGCGAATCGCAGAACTTTCGATAGGCGCCACAGTGGATCGGTGGGCTGCCGAGAGCCCAGTGCCAGCCTTCCGGCAGTGGACCTGCGGTATGAAAACCAGATTTGTTGGTTGGTTTGATCACTCAATCAATTCGGACTCTGTAATACCAGAACAATTTTTTTTATTTTTTTGGTCGCTTTGAACAGTCTCAATTTCTTAAACCTGTTTTTTGTTTAAAAATCAAAAAGATTTCACTAACACAGATCGACATGTTCGTCAATGAAGAATTCAATTGGAATTGGGCTGCGTGCGTGTACCACGCGAGATGCACGGATAAGAACCGTAACAATGAAAAACTGCCGATACATGTTTTGCGCCTCCGATTAACTGTGGCTAATTGTCCTAAAACAACATACCTACACGTATTTATTTTATTTGCTTTTGAACTTTTGAATCTAAAAGCTGAAAAACTATAAAACAGATTCAAGCGATTTGCAAAAATGGGCTTGGGCGACAGGCTTTTTTGGTGTTCTTTGTTTCGGCTTCCAATGAAGATTGATTCACTTGCCAAAAAATGTCTCGAAAAAGTGGGCCTAAATTTGATTCTCTTATCTGATTTCTCACAAGTCATGCGTGTTCCTGAAGTTGGAGAAAAATAAAAAATTCCGAACATGAAAAGTAAAAAGAATAAATTTAACGGTGTTAGAAAACGTGTCCCATTATTACTCCCATCATGTTTTTCTATGTGTGTTGCAATCGATTGCGAAAACGTAAAAATGACAGAGAAGAAAGTCGACCAGCCCAAACTTCGGCCTAGTTACCTTAGCAATGCCCAGGCTGCTATACTTTTACAACTTCAAGTTAACATTTCTGTGAAATGACGTGACATGAAAACAGGTTTGCGTTTTTGTTTTTTTATGGTCTCCGCAAATGCCTTTCCTTCTTTATTTACATCCATGTGGCGTAGTCTGTTGCTGTCCACTTGTGATGAGTCACCTTGGCCAGTTAGTTACAAATTTGTAATTAAACGGAGGAAGTTTTGTGGTTTGTTTTTATAATATTAAATTGTCAAGGGCATTGTGCAATCTGTGCAGCATCATTTCAGCCAAGGTCACTTTAAAATCATGTAATTTTATTGTTTCTGAAATTCTCGTCCGTGAAAACCCATCAAAAAATCCATATTTCATCTGTAAATGCCAGTTTGAGAAAAAACTTGTCATGCACATCCGATATGTGCCATCAGAAATCTGGATGATTCAAAATCCAGCACCTGATAAAACGCGCCTCACCTTGTTTTTTTAAGTAAACAAGCTTCTGAAGCTCTTGTCTCCATCCTAACGCGGAACACTGCTAGAATTCCTCATAATACGGAAAATGCACAAACGGAAGCATATATTCAGTTACACATCGCACATCGCTTTAAATGCATAGTTTTGGTTTTAAAATTTCACATTTCACACATCAGCGGCAAAAAGGGCTCTCTCGTCTGCGCAGTGACGCCGCTCGCAAGAGTGATGTCGCACACACACACACACACAAACACACGCACTTTGCATGTACGGAAAACGAAATAACAAAACAGCGCACTGATTTCGGTAGTTGGAACTTCTGCTGGGACAGCTTTTCCTCAGGATGGCCAAACTACGTTGTAAACTGCTGCAAGTTTTTGGCGGTGCGATGCTTGTATGTACATACACGCTTGCACCAGGCAGACTTTTGTCCGCCCATTTTCGCTCTCAACACGCAGGCACTATGAAAAACCACCACATACACGACACACAACACAAAAGGTGAGTTTAGTGCGTGTGTTTTGTATCTTTTTGGTGTGTGTGTGATGGGGTGTCTTTGCAAAATGTCAGATGGGAGGAAAAGCGACACTGCAAGGGCGGGGGGAGGGTGGACCGTAGTAAAAAGCAAGCGCAAGCATAAAACGTGTGGAAATTGCTGGCTTCTGTTGCTAGCTGAATCAGACACACAACAACACAACAAAAAGCGGAAAGAGTGTGAACTTTCACAAGAGAGTAAAAATGCATTGATACATATGTATGGCACTTTGAAGTTCAAAATGCTCAGCTGCAGATGTTAGCGGCAGAGATGGTGAGCATCAGTTTTGTGCGTTTTCCAGCCTCTGAAATCGAACGCTTATCTGCGTCTCGCACACACTCACGTTTTACACCAGTATCACTTCCAGTGTGCCACACGTCATACAAGCGGATAAGTGTTCACAAAACGCTTCCCGGGCTTGTGCCGACTCTCTTTTGGTTTTAGATGATTGGCAGCCGAAAAATTTTCCAACGTCCAAAATATGCTGTAATAGTCGCTCGCTTATTTATGTCGTTTACGTAACACTGCATATGCCGATAATGTCCCGCGTGTGCGTGTAATACCCCGTTTTTGTTGTAGTAATATCTTGAATAAAAATTGGTAGTATAACCGTGTTTCAGCAAGCAACTAGCAACGATACTACAACTATACCGGAAGAAGTAACAACGATGAAGGTGAAAAACGATGCTAATACAGCAACGAGATCAGCAATCGGTCGCCGTAATGCTCATGGATTGGCCGAGGGTGGGCACAAAACTTACTGAAAAGTAGATACAGTAACAAAAACAAAAAATCTGGTATCGGTCAACGAGGTTTATGTGTGAAAATGAAAAACGGAAAGTATGATCTGAAAAGATTGTATACATTTCTGATTCTGATTGATTGATTGAGGGATTGATTGATTGATTTTCAATAAAAAATCAAAAAAATCACCGCTGAAAATGGAAGTAGACTACGTCGAGTACACGATGTTGGACGAGGGCGGCAGTATCTCGGACCCGGAGCCGGACACCAGCTCCTCGGTGGCACTGGTCACGACGCCGTTTGATTTTCACAAACATCGCTCGAACACGTTGACCGACGAGTCGCACTCAACCACAGCCAAGGTGTATCTGCGTCAGTTCAATCCGCAGTCCGATTCGGATGTCGTCACGATTGACATTCACAAGCGGAACACCACGCAGGAGCTGATACAGCTGCTGATCGACAAACTCGGCTGGTCGACCGGCGGCAAGAAAGCCGACGCGTTTGATATACTTGAGGTGAGAATGGGCAACTGCAACTTTTTTAATGTTTTAGATCTCCATCTCAACGTTGTTTTTAAAATTGTGTCTTTTTTACCGGTTCCAGACTCTCGAGGGAGCCAAACTCAGGTGGTTTAGTAACCGGCTGACAGTCCACTAGCACTAAGCCCAATGACAAAAAGACCAAATAGTTTCTACATATAACTAGAAGCCGTGTATCCAAAACATCTTTCACAATTCTAACATCCTTTGCAGGTCATGGGCACACTGGATGGTCAAACGTGCAAAGAGCGCAAACTGGATGAACACGAATACCCGACGGCCGTGCAATCACTGTGGCCAAAGGCGCCACCGACCGCCACCGAGGAAGCGCTCGCTCTCACCGAGTATCGATTTGTGATCAGGTTTGTGCACAATTCGTGGGTAAAACAATAAAAGCGACAACCCGTAAAAAAGCGATAACCGAAAAAGCTACCTGGATGTCGTGGTGTCAGGGAACACACACCGGAACAAACGGCAACACCACATTCGGCTTTTCCGGAACTCGGAAAACGCGCGGCACACTTGGACAACGGACACTTGTTCGGATATTTTCATAGCATGTTGACATTTTCTGGCGGCTAAAATTATTTTCTCGTTTACTTTTTTAGAGAAAAGGGCGCAAAAATCCCGGGGACCGTCGCCGGCACTTCTGGCAGCAGTACGATTGACGCGTTTCTCGCGAAATTCTTACTGCAACCGAAAGACAAGGAGTACCCGGATTTGTGTATGCTGCCCGAGTTGACCGAGCAAACGCTGCTAGACAATCTCCGTGACCGCTTCAATTCCGGACACATTTACACTTATATTGGTCCGATTTTGGTGGCCGTGAATCCGTTCAAATTTTTTCCAATCTACAATCCAAAATACGCGAAGTTGTATCAGAATCGTCGGCTCGGCTCACTGCCGCCGCACATATTCGCGATTGCTGATACCGCCTATCACAAGTGAGACTTGTCAATTTTTTGCTGCATTTTTTTGACTGAGATGCCACAGTAACCGTAAAATACAGTGACCGCAGGCGGCTCCACTAGTTCTTGTATTGTACCGCGACCGAAACTAAACCGGACCGCAACCACATTTTTTATTGACAGTAACACCAGTATTTTTTGTTTTCAGTATGCTTCGATTGAAACAGAACCAATGCATTGTGATCAGCGGCGAATCGGGCAGCGGTAAAACGGAGTCAACCAACTTTTTATTGCATCATCTGACCACTCTCAGTCAAAAAGGCTCGGCTGCATCTAGTCTCGAGCAAACGTTGCTTTGTGCTGGACCAGTGCTGGAGGTGGGTTCAAATTTTGTTGGTTTTTATTATCCAACCACTGACAAAAAGTGACAACCAATTTGTTAATGTTTTTGTTGAGTTTTTTTGCGTACTACCTACATGTAGTTTAGTTGCGTTGGACAAAATTAGGTTTTTTAGGCTTTTGGTAATGCCGTAACCGCGCAGAACAATAACAGTAGTCGATTCGGCAAATTCATCCAAGTGAACTACCGTGAGAACGGCATGGTTTGTGGGTAAGTGAGACATCTAAGCGCTGTTATAATGATGATCTTTAAAAAATCAGCTTTAAAATTGTTTTATTTTCTAGAGCAAACGTCCAAATTTATCTACTGGAAAAGTCGCGCATCATTTCGCAGGCGGACTGTGAACGCAATTATCACGTGTTCTATTATCTGCTCGAAGGTGCGAACGAACAGGAACGCAAGCAGTTCTATCTGATGCAGCCAAACAAGTATCACTATTTGAATCAGGTCAGCAGCAAATTGATGGCAATCTAAAAATCTTCAGTTCGATAAAATACATACGCATAAAATCCTTCGTGGTTCCAGAATGATTTCTACAAGCCGGAAGGTCTCGATGAAGTCTACGAGTTCCGGCGTCTCAGACATTCCATGGCGTTGGTCGGTTTTGGTGTGGAATCGCAGCGAAAGATCTTCAGTTTGCTGTCTGCCATTCTTTTGTTGGGCAACGTGCAGTACACAAAGGTAATCTGAAATTTCCAAACAGCGGTTTTCATGAAATAAACCGATTCTGACACGGTTTAACAATTTTTGTCTTGCAGAAACCCGGCTACCACAGCGACGACACAGCGCAGATTGCCAATGAAGAGGTCGTCCATCTTATCTCCGAGCTGCTCGAAGTGAAAGTGGAGAATTTGTTGCCTGCGTTGACATATCGAAAAACCGTGATGCGCAACGAAACTGTGATATCAAGATATAAAGTCGCTGACGTAAGTTCGCAACATGAATAACCGTCAGTAATTTGAAACCGGAAAACAGACGTAAAAAAATTTATTCTCATTATCGAGCACAGGCTGTGAATACGCGTGATGCAATGGCAAAATGTCTGTACAATGCGCTTTTCCACTGGATCGTACTGCGAATCAACCAAGCGTTACTGCGACGCGATATGGGACTACGTACGGTATGTGTGTCCTTGTACGTACGGTATGTAGGTATACTGGTTGTCCTGAATTCACAAAAATAATCGGAGAAAACCCCAAGCTTTGCCAATAGTACTGTAACTGATTGCGCAAGGCACGCGAAAATTTGAACGAATTAAGAAAGAACGAAATTCGGGTTTTGGCTGGAATCGAAAAGCCAACGTTCTCAATCCGAACCGATTCCGTTTTTGATTAAAAATCAAATTTCCCTTTGCATTCTGTAGAAAAATGACATGTTGCTTTGGTTTGGTTCATTGTCAGGGTTTCTACACCGGTGTGCTGGATATTTTCGGCTTCGAAGACGTCGGCGCCCAGTGGAACAGTTTTGAGCAATTTTGTATCAATTACGCCAATGAACGATTGCAGGCATACTTCAACCAGCACATTTTCCAGTTTGAGCAGGTTAGCTGGTATCCAAATGAAATTCAAATTACATTGATGATTTTTACGTGGTGATATTTTTCAGGAGGAGTATCTGAACCAAGGTATTGCTTGGACAAACATTCAATACACAGACAACACCGAATGTCTGCAGCTGTTACACAGCAGACCCTATGGTCTGTTTTCATTAATCGACGAAGAAAGCAGGTGTGCCTTTGACTTTTGAATGTGGTATCAAAGAATTTTTCTGTTTGCTCAAGAGTATTTTAATTGCAAATGTTCCATCAACCCTGCAGTATTGCGAAGGGAACGGACGAGTCGTTGCTGCAAAAACTAAATGAATTCCACAAAAGCAATGAATATTATGAGGTGCCGCAGAAGAAAGAAATGGCCTTCATCATGGCGCACTACGCCGGCAAAGTGAAGTACCAGATCACGGTTGGTAAAGTTTTCTTGAAAAGTGGTGGCGCTAAATCTTTGGTGAGACAAGAATCACAATAAAATTATCCGTGTGGTAAATTATTTGCAGGGATTTCGCGAGAAAAACCGTGACCTGATGCGACAAGACGTGGTGAACGCGTTGAAAAACAGCAAATCAGCGTTTGTGCGCGAGCTTGTTTGCAGCGACCCGGTGGCCGTGTACCGTTGGGCGATTGTGCGCGCTTCGTTCCGAGCATTATCTGCGTTCAAATCTGCAGCGCAACACCCCGTCAAATCAGGTTGATTTGCAAATTTGGCAAACTTTTATAGAATTTTGCTTTCGGATTACAACTTGCCTTTTTGCATTTTTTGTTATAGGTAGTTCCAGTGATCTTCGTGAGAACAGCAATGAGCTGGAGCTCTGCAAAAGGAGAAGCTCAGAGTCGCAATTAAACCTGTTCCTTCGTGGGGAGTTGAACACCGCTAATTTGCCAAGGTTACTTTTTAGTAAACTGCTCTTATTTGCTTTCATTTTGCTTGAGGTTTTTTATTTGTTATTCATTTGAAGTTCTTCAACATGCTTCCAAGTGTTTGTTATTTTAGTTTTGTTGATCAATCGGTTTTTGCCACAATCGTCGACCAGTTCAAGTAAGTGTTAAAATGTTTTTGGAAGAAAAGAATTTTTAAAACCAAAAGAAACCAATTAATTCACCATCATCCAACTCTTCGACAGGAAAAACGCGCCGAAGCCAAAAGAAGACACGCGGCCAGTGAAAAGGCTGCAGGCGCTAAAAACGCTGACGAGCAAGCAGGCTCGTCTGCAGACACAATCGTTTGCAAAAAAACAACATTCAGTCGGTGCGCAGTTCCAGAATTCACTGAATCGTCTCATGGACACACTGGCGAACGCAACGCCTTATTTCATTCGTTGTATCAAATCAAATAATGACAAGGTTTGTATGTTATCTTTTTCTGCTGCTGAAACACAATGTTTTTTTTTTGCTTAATGTGGTAATTCAAAATTGCCGAAGTAACGCTGTCCATGTACACCAGTATCAGTACCGAAGAATAAGATGACGGACATTTTTAGGTAGGGGGTGCGGGAGAGGGAGGGGGTACCAAATTTGGGGGGGTGTGGGGGTTAATGGGACCCCCGGTCGCCTGCTAGGGGGTGCGTGCACCGGATGCCGATCGGTTTATGGAAGGTGCCACCCCCACCCACCCGCATTTTTTATTGCGAATTTTTCAATGAAAAACGCTATAAATTTCAAAAAAACGCTAATATAGTTGTTTGTAAGACTAAATAACCTTATATTTAGTGGATATTATAGACCTTGAAACCGTTATTATAGACCAGTATTACATCGTCCATTCACAGATATCATGTCTATTCGACGAAGATATCACGCTTCGTCAACTGCGCTACACTGGAATGCTAGAAACGGTGCGAATCAGACGCGCAGGATACAGCGTGCGCATCACTTATGAAGTGAGGGGGTTTCACGATTTTTAATTTGCCAATGTCTTTCGACTTATTCATACAGAAAATAAACAGCGTTTTGACAATTACCCGATCACTACATTTACATGTCATCAGCAGAGAAAAATAGAGTTTTGAATTTGTTCTTTGATTCTCAGGAATTTGCACACCAGTATCGAATTCTGCTGAAGCACGGTCGTGACAGCAACCGTGAGGATATTGAGCAATTCATTCACGAGCATGACTACGTTGAACACAGCAGCGTTCAATTTGGTCACACAAAGGTTGCAGCAATGTTTCTTTTCTTGTGTAAAATAAATTGTTTTTCTGAGTTTGGAATATTCTGATTGAAGATTTGCATGTAAATGTGTATAAACACAATGATTATTGCGCAGATGTATTGCGCGAATTGATTTATAGAGAACTGTATTAAATCATTCGCCCGAAACTGCAGCTATTCCTGTTTTGTAGTGATTTGACCTACCCCCCATTAGTTTCAATCAACAGTTGGCATCAATACTGATATAAACACTCCCATGATCCGAATGACAAATATGCCCGGCACGTACCGAATAAAAAAGGCGAAACGTGTTTTTGACAAAAACACACATGTCTTTGTTCTTCCAAATCACACTGTGAATTAACCTCTAAACATTTACAGAAAACGCGTTCAGTTGGAGGTGTGGCTGGCAATGAAATTTATGCAACAGTTTTGCAATTAAAGTCAATGCATATTGTCAACTTCCATAAAAATCTAAAAAATTATAACCATACACTGCAGAAAAAGGTTCATGCTTCAGCTTTTTTTACATTGTTACAGGTGTTCATGCGAGATGCTGAAAAGCTGTTAATCGATGACCAGTTGCACCGTGTAATTATGGCGCACATCGTACGACTACAGGGGTGGTTTCGCACCGTGAACGCTCGCCGGAGGTTCGTAAAAACTCGAGTTGGCGTCGTCAAAATACAGGTGAATTTGTGCTTCATTTTTAATGAACCACTAGATTAACCATTTGATTTTAGCTGATAAAAACGATTGGATCCATCCGCCAGTCAGCGCAGATTGCCAGCCTAGTTTTGTAAAGTAATCCATTTGCCTACAAGAAACGGATCGAAACCTTGCGGTTGCCATTGCTGATGCCACGCGTACATTTCAGGCGGCTATTCGTGGCATGTTGGTGCGTTCTCGTCTGCGTCACGAGGCGCTTGCAGCACTGTGCATTCAAACGTACTGGCGCGCGTATCATCGTCGCTCATACTACGTTCATCTGCGATCGCTCTTCATTGAGCTGGAAGCGCATGCGCGCGGCTGGATAGTTAGACAAAGGTTTGGGACAAACATTTATGTTTGAAAGTTTGACTTGAAAATTTGAGAAGCAATAGACTAGCAGCCGCACCTGCAATAGCGGGTTTCTCATTAGTGTGTTTGATGTTTTAATTTAAATTCTACTTATTGTAGTGTGACAATTGTGGTAAACTCTTATTCTTTTCCAACAGATTTCGCAACGAACGAGTCGACTACGCAACAAAGCTTGGCATTATACGTGGCTCAAGTGCGAAGTTGTTCCAGATTCAGCAATTCTTTCATGCGTTCGAGCTGCCGTCGTTCGAGATCAAGTTAGACGACGCGCTTTTGGAGGATGACATGGCTGATTATGAGGAAGGATACGACAAAGCGGAGGAACTCAGCGATCACCTTGATTTGAATTTGAAGCCACTGCGATCAAAGAACAAGTACATAACAACACTACAGCAAAATATTGGTGTTTATATTGTTTTTCAACTTGTTTAAAACAGCACAGAGATTTTGTTTTTATCCTTCATTTGATTCTTAATTTCAGAGCACTGCCCGCACCGGTCGAAGAAGAAGAAGAACCGGAGGAGCCAGCTGTTGAAGTGGATCCAAATGCTGAATACACATTTGTGCTTGAAAATCAAAAACTGAAGCTGATTGGGTTTGTTCTACTGAGAATTTCGCAGATTTAGTGTGTTCGATTTTTTTAAATTTATTGTGAATATGAAAGCATGGGTCATACAAATCCGAATGTGGGTCAAATGCAATCGATTTTTGTTTACAATACCAGTAAATGCGTTTGCAGTAAACCAGTGGACGAGGTGCAACAAGACATTCCACCGGGTGCGCAACGCCGCAAATCGTTGGCGGCACAATCAAGCAAGGTAATATGATGTTTATAGTTTTAAAAGCAACGTAATTGAATGCGAAACATGAATGTAACCACAACAAAGACGCACTAGTTTTCTGTTTGTTTGCGCTAGCATTATTGCATGTTACTGTTAAACACATAAACATCACGTTTATGTTACTGATTTTTGCTCAGTACACAATCAAAATTGGTAACAGACAAAAAAACCAGTGATCTGGGTCAGACAGTTAGCGTGTGCATTTAAGTGCGTGCAGAACGGAGGTGTCATTATCGGAATGTGTAAACTTGTTGTTATGGGGTAAAAACATATTTTTTTATTCTTATCCGTTCGTTTTTGTAAAGCTGTTGCACGAAAAAAAATCTGTAAGGTGTGCCTTCAATGTGGATTTACTGCACATTTTAGACAAGATAAAAATTTTGATTTTTTAAATTTGAATAAGCTTCCAGACAGTAAAGTTGAACAACAGCTTCAGCTTTAATAAATCTATTAAACTGAATTCAATTTAACCATGAACGTCTGTTATTACGCGAGCGCCACCGTGTTGGACGTGCAACAATCGTATCAGAATTTGTGCATTCGTGTAAATTCTGCTTGTTTCCAATTATGTTTGCAAGATATAGTTTAGCTAAAAAAAAGGGCGCTGAAAAGTTGCTATCAAAGTTGCTTGTTTTCAAGATCGAACCCGGAAATTATAAGTCTGTTTTCAAAACTGTTCAGCTGGAGGTGAGGATGCTTCGGCGTGCTGCTAGCACAGAAAATGAACTTAACTTAACTGGACGACTACCACACGTTGATCCTCACCAAGTTGGAACCGACGATGAAGCTCTGCAATTGACATCGCCGCCGGTAAGCATGTTTTGTATTTCTGTGTGATAAAACGTATTTAAGCGTTATGCGATTTTGTGAATGCATACTCGAACAAAAATTTCTTGCATATCAACAATAATATTTTATATAACTCTGTATTACAGCATCTCATTGAGCGTGCAGCATTGAAAAAGAAGTCCGGTTTCTTTCGAGCAACCGAACATTTGAAAGCGTTTCTAAGCAGTACGTTTAATTGAAGTCAATTTTTGCGAGTTTGTAAGAGATGGAAATCTTAATGATTTTTTTCATTTGCGCAGGTCGAAAATCAGATAGCCTTCGCGACTCAGAAATTGACGAAGACGAAGAAGTGACGGATAGTTACAAATCTTGTACTTCGCCAGCAGAAAAGGCTGCGTCTTCCGCCGGTCAGTTACGTTACATTTGAACCAGAAGAGCAAGACATACCTGTAATACTAACCGAAGAGAAGTTTTTTAATTTTTTAACGTTCAATTATCTTTTCTTTCAGCCATCTTTTCGGGCGTAGCAGGTTGGTCGCTGGAAAGCTCTGAGTCGACATCAACCGCATCACATTCGCTGAAGCTGAGCAGGATACACAAAACAGAACGCTGTGCGCTGTGTAGCAAAAATTTAAGCGGATTCTTCATGCAGGGACACAAATGTTCCAGTATGTGTACGCCGGTTATTTGTGAAACTAATTGTTTACAGGAACAGAAATGGAATAGAGCGCGAGGTGAACCACACAGATCTTTAATATCTTTCAATATTTTTTTCAGCGTGCAAACTGGTCTTCCACAAGGAATGTTACTTGTTTGCGTCGAAGCTTCCTTGCAGTTCACTATCGGGTCCCACCAGATCTCTTTCACCGCGTAGTCCACCACCAGTTTTAAGTTGGTGTTCTTTGATGTTTTCAAATCTTGCAAGATTAGTATTCACTTTGAAAAAAAAATTCACTTTTTATTGACTACCTGTGCAGATCGCCGTCCTTGGGATGTCGCCGGATTGGGAAGCTTCATGCGATCACCAAAGTCATCGTTCAGTCACTCCGTCAGAGCGCTTGCACATGGCAGCTTTAGGTACATTTTAGCTATGTTTTTTGCTGTTATTTTTAAAAACTAAAGAAGCATGATCTTTTAGTTTGACACGCACTCAACAGCAAACAGACCCAGCCGACTCAGTGGTTGCCACAATTGATGACCTGCATGCGTTCAGCGTATTCATCTTTCAAAAAGTTTGCAATGTCAATGATTTGTACGTTTTTCCAGTATTGTCTGTAATTGTTTATGTTTTTCAGCAACGTGATTTGGCTGGCAAAAAGAGAGAAGGCACGAGAGATACTATCATGGACGCGATATTCAAAGCATCACTCAGAGAGTTTCATGCTGAGCTAATCAGTTGTGAAGCAACATTGAAGGTGAGCAATGTTAATTCTGTTTTTAAAACATTTTTGCACAGTAATTCCATGTGTTTTTTTGCAGGATGAAAACAACGGTATACGCTACAGTGATCTTATTACAAGCTTTGAAGGTGCGCTCACAAAAGTTGGTGTAAAAGAACAAGTGAATTTCCCGGTTCCGTTGGGTGTGAATGCATTTCGTGGTTTCTTGAACGAGTTTATCCAACAGCAAACTAAACGCAAACACAGCAAGGCAAAGTCAAAAGTTCGGGTGAGTGCAGAAATGTAGATTTTGTTTAAAATAGTTTGCTTGCCGTGTTTATTGAACGGTGAACCATAAATTTACATGTTTTCAGTCCCTGCGAAAAAAGCGACGGAAATCAGATGTGATTGTGGTGAGTTTACATTAATTTTTTGTTAAAAACATCTCGTCAAATTTCTTGTTTGTTTAATTGTTTCTAATTTATTTTTCAGACACACTTGTCACATCGCTTCAGTGCTGATATCGTTCACGTACCGACGTTCTGCGAGGTGTGCAATCAGTTCATGTGGCATTCAGAGAAGATCTTCATCTGTCAAGGTTGTCGAATTAGCTGCCACAAAAAGTGCCACTCGAAACTGGAGCAAGTCTGCGAAAAGGCCGGTAGCGACCAAATGGTAAGTTTTTGACATTATTTTTATTCGCTTTGGATGAGCACCAGTGAAGTGCTATGTTTTGTATGAGAAACATTTTAGCCAGAAGGCAAACGGGTATTCGGAGTGGAGTTGAGCAAATTAGTCGACGAAGATCATCCGGTGCCAACCGTGCTTGAAAGTCTGCTGTTGTGCATCGAACTCCGCGGCCTCTACACGGAAGGCATTTACCGCAAATCTGGCTCAGTTGTGCAAATGAAGCAGATGCACCGGCTGATTGAAGCGGCGACTGACTCGAGCAAATTGCGTTTCGACGACGTCAACGTGCACGTGCTCACGGCGCTCATCAAGCAGTTTTTCCGCGAAATGCCGGAGCCACTAATGACTTACGATTTGTACGAAAACTTTATCAACGTATCAGGTTAGTATGCTATCGGCCGACTGTTGAAGGTTGAACTAGTCGTCTTTCGTGACGACGAAAACCATACGCCAACAGTTGGCACAAAACTGACAACGTTTCTAGAAGTGGATCAACCTGTGGAGCGACTCCGTTGCCTGTACGTGATGATTGAGCTGCTGCCGAAGGCGCACAAGGCAGCACTAGATCGACTGATGTATCATCTTGCTCGTGTTGCTCACCAGGAAGAAATGAACAAGATGGGCGCCGCCAACTTGGCCACCATTTTTGCGCCATGCTTGCTCAGACGAATACAGACCGTGCATGCGCAAGAACAACTGCAGGATGTCAACCGGCAGGCAATGTGAGTTAAAATTTTTAATGTTCTGTTTGTGATTAGCTTATTGACTGGGAAGTTTATTTGCAGCTGTATCCAAGCGTTGATCGAAGAAAAACTTCGACAATATCGCAGTACAATGGAAGAGATTGTGGAGCTGGAGCATGCGACAGAGAAGGTAAAACATTTTAGTCTGCAAAAACTTTTGAAAGATTTTCAAAGCGCTAAATTCCATTTTCAGGTGACTGAGAATTTACGCAAAATAGACGATCATGTTCGGGAAGGTGCTGTAGAGGGTGAGGTGGCGACGACAAGCCGAGAAATGGAACAAGCGAGACAGCTCTTCGTCGAGCAGTTGCAGTTTCTCGACAAAGAAAAGTGCGTTTTTGTTGATTGTTTTTTACGTAGTCAAAAAATTTTTTATGGCGGTACTTTTTAATACCGGAATCACATTTTACATCTTTTTCTACGCATTTTCAGGGATCGCTTGATCGAGGACCTCCCACCGTTAGCGCCGGTTGCGTCAAGCGAAGAAGACATCACCACTTCGTCGGACGACACTACTCCGTTGAACAAACGCAAACATGCTGACGGCGGTACACCGCAGGAACAACGACGACGGACAGCTGTTGCCGGTGTAATGGACGAATATGCAATCGACCTCAGTAATCCGCCCGTGTTCGCTTCATTAAGACATTTGACCAAACAACGAGCGCCACGTAATGCCGCACAGCGACGACCGACCAGATTTTTTATTCGCACAGTACTCAGTCATCGGCATTATCTCTGAGCTGGATTAGCGGCGTCACTCTTGTCGAGCTTATAACGTTTTGACATGGACAATAGAGATTTTTGCAGTCTTGTGAACAACTGCGGTTCCCAATGGAAATCCGGTTGTGCGGGTGATAATCGGATGTTGATTGATTTAATTTGAAAAATATTTTAATTTAAATCGGTATTTTATGAATTTTGAAATGAAGAAAATCAAAAAATTCAAACCAAAGCTTATACATATGTATGTGTGGTTCTTAACCCTGTGACTGGTTTGCATAACCGCTGTATGATATGTGAGTAATGCGACCGCCCGTTTTATTGGGTTTTTATACGTTTTGATTCAGTTTCGTCTTAAGCAACACAGAGCTCAACAATCAAACTGTCGCAAAACTTACGTTCGCTTTTCATCGTTAATAAAATCAATACAAGCAAAAAATCTAGTTCAGAACAAGCTGAAAATCAGTATACATCTTCTGCTATTCTGCTTTTAAAAATACACATTGCTTTCGAGTAGTTTACAACAATTTCGGGTGATTAATTCTTCACAACAGTTTGTGAATAATTAATTCCCCATATGGGGACTTTGCAAAATGGTGAAATGCACGTAAGGGGAAAGAGAAACGTCAAACGTGGAAAAATAAAATTGGGACACTGGCTCCCTAGGCAGGCCCCCCCCCCTTAAAACAATCATGTGCGGTGCCCCCTAACTGGCACCCTCTGTGGTCTGTTCTATAAAAGTGAATAGTGTTTGAAAAGTGAACAGTTTTACACCAACACCTATTCTAAAAGTTACGTCTTGACGAATTCTGGAAAAAATTATCGAGATATGGTGAACTTTCCATCAGATAGCTCTGTGCCGAAATTTGAAAATCCGCCGTACGGGAATCATTCGGGAGGCGCTTGCACGTCAAATGTGGTCAAATTCTCTGATTGATTTAACACAACTTTGATTTGATTCAAAATCAAAAAAATGACTGTTTTTGTTTTTTAACTACTCTAGTAGTTCGATGCGTTTTATCGAGCTGAGTTCAGCTAGACCATTGTCAGAACGATTCGACAAACTATAAGAGCGAAAATCGTGTTTTATTGAAATTTTGTCCATTTCATAGAGTGGAAATTCGAAAAGCTTCTTTATTAAAAGCACGCGCACTTGGCATCGGCATTGCTCATTGCTCATGATCCAATAACGCGCGCACACACGCACGCGCGTAACTCCGCCCCCTTTAGATTTGCACACAGAACAACGCTAGTCGCTAGCGGGCTCTTCAGTGAAATGGATGGATTGCAATTTTGAGATTCAATGAAGTTGGATGGACCGCTGATTGGCTGTGTGTCTGACCGCGGAGTGGAAATTGCATTTTCAACAGTAAAACACGACAATTTTTGACGTGTACAGTATGGCCGAATTAATGAGGCAGTCCATCAAGGCGGGATCAGCCGCAGACTAGGAGTTGTCTTTTTCAAAAAAGCCAACATAATTCCCAATCATGTGTACAAGGGATAAAGAATGAACAGAATAGCGAGTTTTATCTATTAGTTTAAAAAACGCGTCCAATTTGGCACACAATTTAGTTTCTGAGCGTCTTTTCTTTCATTCAAAATTCGCGCGCTCCTTGCACCCTGAAAAAAGCTGCCATGTTTAACCGGCCATACCGTACTTGAATAATGAACCGTTTTTAGTTGTTTCTCTTTTGAAAATTACCAAAATTTGGCTGTGTTCAAAAATTCCTTTTTGCTGTAGCTAAGTCGGCAACCCGGCCTACGGTTAGGGGCTTTGAAAAAAAATTTTTTTTATTTTTTTTCGTTTTTAAAAAAAAAATTTGGATTTTTTTTCAAACTTAAAAAAAATTTGAAAAATTTTTCTTCTACTTTGCTCTGAAAATTCGATTTATGGCATAATTTTTTGAAAGTTCAAACCAAATTTTCTTCCCAACTTCTTTGTGTGCTTAGGTACATGTCATTATTTGGTCATTTTGACCGACGTACTCCATGTTTTTCGATTTGGATGACTTCTAGAGTCAATTTTTAGCGTTGAAATGACTTAACTGAATTGAAATATCGTTTCAGAAATCGTTTTCTTGCAACTTAGAACATGTTTTTTCAGTCGGTAGGCCATGAGATGAACATGATATTTTGTTGATTGGCGTATGTTATAGGTCTACAATGGAGTTGTGCGATATATTGTTAAACAATTGGAGCGGAGATGTTGGTTAATACCACATCACACGACCGTTTTTCAGATACCCGATAACATGGCCACATGTTAAAACTTGCGTGCTGAGCTAAACTAACGTGTTAAATTTGCGTCTGTCAGTTGCCCGCAACGTGATCGCGAAATCATGGTACGTGTTTTCGATACGATGATTTGAAGAGTGGGCTCTCGCCATGTGGCAGATAGCATAGCTGGTTGAACCTGAAAGTAAGTGTCTTGGGGGGGGGGGGCGACCGGGTCGACAGGGGTTGCCGACTTAGCTACAGCAAACAGGAATTTTTGAACACAGTCAAATTTTGGTAATTTTCTAAAGAGGAACAACTAAGAACGGTTCAATATTCAAGTACACGTCAAAAATTGTCCTGTTTTACTGTTGAAAATGCAACTTTCCCTCTATGAAATGGACATAATTTCAATAAAACACGATTTTCGCTCTTATAGTTTTCCGGATCGTTCTGAAAATAGTCTAGATGAACTCAGCTCGAAGAGACGCTTCGAACAAACCTAACTTGTAAAAAAAAATTTTTTTTTAATTTTTTTAATTAAAAAAAAATCCGGATTTTTTTCCCCCTAACCCTACCCCTGGCGCTTCTTTTTTAAAACGCACGCGCACGGGCATCGGCATGCTCATGCTCATGATCCACTAGCGCGCGTGCACACGCTCCGGCCCCAACAGGAACTTGTTCAAAACGCAATTGTTCTGACATCTTACTTCCTGAAAAGGCTTGGCTTAGGTTAGGATTAGGTTAGGATCAAGTTAGGCTTAGGATTAGGCTTTAGGATTAAGATTTGAATCAGGTCCGTTTTAGCAATGTCCGACAACGAGCTTGTCGGTTTTTAGAAAAGAAGGGCAACCCACCCTACCCGGCCCCCTAAAAGCAAAGTAAGAGAAAAATCTTTCACATTTTTTTCAAGTTTAAAAACGAAATCCGAATTTAAAACAACAAAAAAAAATAAAATAAAAATTCAAACCCCCTAACCCTAGGTAGCGGTGCGGTTTCGCGTCCGTGTCTGTGTGCGCCAACGGCCAACCAATCGAACGACGAACTTAATAATAATGGACAACAAAGTAGAAAGTCGAGAGCGCACCGTGTTTGCAAGTGATCTTGCAGAGCAAGTCACCGAAGATACGCTGTACGAACTGTTCGCGCAGGTTGCTTCGGTGGTGAACTTCTTTCAATGTTCATTCGCTCTTTTTATGGGTTAGCGGTAGCCACCCCAATCGGTACAACGTTCAAGAAACCTGGTTTTTTTAACTTTTGATGGTAGCTCATTGAAGTGAACTGAAAAAAACCGATTAGGTATCGGCACCAGTACCGTGGGCCCAAAAAAAATTTCGAGGGGGGGGTATGGTACCGTGGGGGGGTGCCGACCACAAAGTGAGGGGGGGGTCCAACCTATGGTAACGTGGACCCCCAGGGGGGTCCCCCGGGGGTGCATTTTTTCAAAATTTTCTGTGGGGGGGTCCACCCCCCCCCCACCCCCCCCCCATGATAATTTTTCGCTTAAATTTTGAAGGAAAACGCTAAATTTTGCTGCAAAATCGTTGAAATTACAATGAAGATGGTCAAGTTATCATATATTCAGCTTTTATTATGGACTTTATAGACAAAAAATCATGATTTTCGAAAAAAATTTTTAGGGTGTGCAGAAAATTTTGGGGGGGGGTGTCCGCCAGACAAAATTTCATGGGGGGGTGGGGGGGTGTCGGCCAAATTTTCGAGGGGGGGGGGGTACGATGGGGGGGGCGGGGGGGGGTGCCCGGGGGGGGGGGGGGGGGGTGGCACGGGGCCCCCCCCGACGGTCTCGGGTGCTCTGGGGGGGGTGTACCCCCCCCCCCCCCCCCCCCCCCCGCCCACGGTACTGATCGGCACTGTTGAAGAATCATGGACTAGGGTTGTTATAAAAACAAAAATCGCCTTTTTTCATGGTGGACACGCTGATCTCGCGTCTGCGGGTCTGCAGTGGACAATTTTCACTCAAACGCTGCAGCTGTTTTCCCTGAGCCTAGATCACGTGCTGACATTGGATTTGTAGGTTTAAAAAATAACCTCCCTCCCATACTACCTACTTTGAAAACCTACCGAGCGAAAACCCAAGGCTTCGGAATCCTGTATCAGAAAAATAATTGATGTGGCCACACACATTTTTTTAAGCTGCGGCGACAGACTAGTACTACACACACAAACACGTACACAGTCACACTCGCGCACGCTCAAGTCAAGTGGATACAGGAGCGCCCGCAGAACATGCACGGCTCCATTTCCGGCCGTGATGTTTTATTTTTTTTCAAAACCTTTGAATCCAATCTCAATACATCCAGGGAAGACCAAGTGTAGTGCTCGAGTGAAAAGTTTTGTTTTAACTGCAGACGTGAGTTTCGCCCGACCACGATTCTTCTACAGTAGCGGACTGTGTTTTTCACTATGGCAGGCAGGTCCAATCGAGAAAGTGATCCTGAAGGACGACGCGCACGGCACGCCGGTGCACGCGCTGATCATCTTCAAGTACACGGACTCCGTCATCTGGTGTCTGTCGAACTCGAAACTGCTCTCCATCGAAGGGCGTGCCATATCGATCCGACCGCTTCGGTACAATTGTAATATCTAAAAATGCGGGAGACGCATATAAAAGAAGGAATATGGCTTTGTGTAAGCAGTGAGAGACTTGGCTCGACAACTCTTTTCAAGTCTCTGATGTGGTACACACGGATACAAGTACATAAGAGTAATATTTTTGCGCCGCGTTTGTTTTGCTGAAAAGCGTAAAAAAGTTTTAAAATTATTTTTTGACTGTCCTTTACAGTTTAGTCCGAAATCACATCATGAGCGAAATTCTGTGCAAATTCTGTGCAGAACTTCTGTAAATCAAGAATCTGTTAATTCTGTGCAAAAATAGAAAAATCAGAGACTGCAAGACATTGCTTCATATGGTTTTATCGTTGCTAACGTACGGTATGGCCGGTTAAACATGGCAGCTTTTTTCAGGGTGCAAGGAGCGCGCGAATTTTGAATGAAAGAAAAAAGACGTTCAGAAACCCAATTGTGTGCTAAATTTGACGCGTTTTTTTTAACTAATGGATTATCCGCGCTCTTTTTATTTTTTATCCCTTCTACACATGATTAAGAATTATGTTGGCTTTTTTTGAAAAAGACAACTCCTAGTCTGCGGCTGATCTCGCCTTGATGGACTGCCTCATTTATTCGGCCATACCGTACGTATCACTGTGTGCACACCAGCACCAGCGACAAAAAGGTGTTGTCTTCCGTTGATTTTCACCCTTTTTGCCAAACTCTAGTGGCAGGATAAACTGTCCCGTGAGTCGTTGCCTTTGCCATAAAAAGGGACCTTGCGTTCCCCAATGCCTTTGCGATAACTTTGTCCTGGGCAAACCAGTATCAGCGATCTGGGAAGTCTGATCGTTATTTTAGTGGTTTTAGTGGTCGTTAAATGCCCGAAATACCGCAAATGTTAAAGTTTGAATTGTCTACAAAGTACATGTGCAACTGAAATAATGAATAAACGGCGCAAAAATATGGCTCTTATGTACTTGTATCCGTGTGTACCACATCAGAGACTTGAAAAGAGTTGTCGAGCCAAGTCTCTCACTGCTTACACAAAGCCATATTCCTTCTTTTATATGCGTCTCCCGCATTTTTAGATAATATTCTGACTTTTAAATAAGTCCCGAAGGTCGGACCAAATTCACATCTCGTTGGTCACACATTCTTCTAAACCCCGGATAACTGAGGTTTTTCATTTTTCGTTTTTTGGGCCGATTTCGCCTTTGCTATTTCTACGGCCGATTCGCCCGACATCGTCACGATTTAGTACCTAGAATTGCTCACATAAGAAAACTAACCCAAAACCCGTCATCGGCGCAATGAATTACCATGGACAACACAGTTTTCTTGTTTTTTGCATTTGGACCGATTTCGCTAGTTTCCACGGCGGTTCGCCCGAAATCGTCACGATTCAGTATCTAGAGTTGCTCACATAAAAAAACTAACCCAAAATCCGTGATCACCGTGACCGTATTGAATTACCCTGGGAAACACCCTTTTCTTGTTTTTCGTTTCTCGACCGATTTCGCCAAATTCCACGGCCGATTCGCCCGAAATCGTCACGATTCAGTATCTAGAGTTGCTCACATGAAAAAACTAACCCAAAATCCGTAATCAGCGCATTGAATTATACTGGAAAACACTGTTTTCTCATTTTTTGTTTTTGGACCGATTTCGCCAATTTCCACGGCCGATTCGCCCAAAATCGTCACGATTCAGTATGTAGAGTGCTCACATAAGAAAACTAATCCAAAATACGTAATCAGCGCATTGAATTACCCCGGACTACACCAGTTTCTCATTTTTTGTTTTGGGACCGATTTCGCCAATTTCCACGGCCGATTCGCCCGAAATCGTCACGATTCAGTATATAGAGTTGCTCACATAAGAAAACTAACCCAAAATCCGTGATCAGCGCATTGAATTACCCCGGAATACACCACTTTCTCATTTTTTGTTTTGGAATTTCCACGGCCGATTCGCCCGAAATCGTCACGATTCAGTATATAGAGTTGCTCACATAAGAAAACTAACCCAAAATCCGTGATCAGCGCATTGAATTACCCCGGAATACACCACTTTCTCATTTTTTGTTTTTGAACCAATTTCGCCAATTTCCACGGCCGATTTGCCCGAAATCGTCACAACTTTAGTTATTTAACAGCTATTCCTTTGACTTTTTTTAAAAATAAAGGTCAAATTCAAACTCTCCGTTGTTGGTTACCCCTAGAAATTGTTTTATTTGTCAAATAACGGTTTGTTTCACGCGCAGAAATCGCAAATACACCTCAAAATAAGCATTTTTTGTAATTTTATACAAACAAGCTAAATTTAAAGCCTTGGGAAGCATCGGAGAAAAAAATGAATGCGAAATTTGAAAATCCCGAAGATTTTTACCCTAGAAAATGTTTTTCTCATAGCAGTCAGAATTTTCTTTATATCACTGAAACTGCGTACACATTTGATGACATTGCCGAAAAAAAAGGGGTAAACAAGAATAATTTTTTTCACTTTCAGAATTGATAAAATACGCACACAGCGTGTGTAGAAGATCACCACGAAAAAATTTCTCGTGCACACAGTGTATCTGTGGATTGTCTGCCTGTGTGCCGCAGAAAAAAATCTCAGCTCCTTTTATGTTCACAGAGCGAGGCAAAGTTAGTTTGGAATTTACGCGCGAGCGACTGACGGGCCATATTATGCCGCATCCGCTGTCCGC
>JASANC010004468.1:0-20162 GCA_030248135.1 Theristus sp. LFF4_11
CAACTTTTTTAAATACAAAAAAAAATTCAAAAATCAAAGTTGTGCTAAATCAATCAGGGAGTCCGAAGAACCACATATGATATGCAAGCGCCTCCCGAATGACTCCCACATGACGGAACTTTGCAGATTTTGTTTTGGTGACCTCAATTACCCCTTTTCCAAACCGTCACCATGCCTCTTCTTGTGTTTTGACCTCCAAAACGTCACTAATTGTCCCCAGCTAAACTAATGCTAAAGTGAAGACAAACATACCGCCTTGAAATTCGATCAATTCTTCTGATGGTGTTGCGACGACACGACACGAAGCAAGCAACCAGACAACGTAGCGCTTGCAAACGGAGCAGCGAGCACAATCGGACGCTCTGCGAGGCGAATCGTCACCTTATCTGCATCGGAAATGGTAGGCCAAGCTTTGGGACGCTCAAAAACTTCATCGCAGATGTTGTCGTAGCCTAAAATCAGTCGGTAAAACGGCCCAAAATCGACTGCTAAAGGTTTTACGAGGTATAATCAAAGAAAATTTTTGTTGAACTTTCGAAAAATTTTGCCAAAATTGAGGTTTTCAGAGCATATTACAGGAAAATTTTTCGAATTAAAAAAAAAAAATCTCTATCTCTATCAGACAGGTTTTTCCGGCTCAGCTATTATCTATCTAAAAAAAATTTTCAGCCAGCTATCTATCGAAAAATTTTTGTCTTCGAAGACATAAAATGAGTCAATTTTTGACCAAAATTGACCATTTTTGCTCGTAATTCTTGAAAATTTTGCTAATTTTAGGTAAAATACGCGTTTATACTTGAATTTTTGTGTATTTTTAGCATTATTTTGCTGTTTTTATAGCTTTTTAGCGTTTTAGCTATCTATCTATCAAATTTCAAAATTTTGACCGGCCCCCCCCTCAAAGTCACATGGCCCCCCCCGCGGCCCCCCCAAAATTTTCCAGCTATCTATCTATCTAGAAAATTTGCTCCAGCTATCTATATCGGCCCCCCCCCCCCCCAACCCCTCGGCTCTGGAACAACTATGCCAATCTCAACTCAATTTTTTCCAAAAATACTGTAATTTTTGCATTTTTCTTGACGTTTGTGTCTGTCTAGGGTTGTTAAAAAAAACAAAAATCGTCATTTTTGTTTTTTTTTTTTTAAAAAAAATTTTTTTTTTAAAAAAAAAAATTTTCAAAAATCAAAGTTGTGCTAAATCAATCAGGGAGTCCGAAGAACCACATATGATATGCAAGCGCCTCCCGAATGACTCCCGTATGGCGGAACTTTGCAGATTTTGTTTTGGTGACCTCAATTACCCCTTTTCCAAACCGTCACCATGCCTCTTCTTGTGTTTTGACCTCCAAAACGTCACTAATTGTCCCCAGCTAAGCTAATGCTAAAGTGAAGACAAACATACCGCCTTGAAATTCGATCAATTCTTCTGATGGTGTCGCGACGACACGACACGAAGCAGCAACCAGACAACGTAGCGCTTGCAAACGGAGCAGCGAGCACAATCGGACGCTCTGCGAGGCGAATCGTCACCTTATCTGCATCGGAAATGGTAGGCTAAGCTTTGGGACGCTCAAAAACTTCATCGCAGATGTTGTCGAAGCCTAAAATCAGTCGGTAAAACGGCCCAAAATCGACTGCTAAAGGTTTTACGAGGTATAATCAAAGAAAATTTTTGTTGAACTTTCGAAAAATTGTGCCAAAATTGAGGTTTTCAGAGCATATTAGAGAAAAATTTTTCGAATTTTTTTTTAAAAAAAAAAAATCGGCATTTTTGTTTTTTTTTTAATCACTTTTTTTTAAAAAAAAAAATTTTTCATTTTTGTTTAACAACCCTATGTCTGTCCCTGCATATATTTTGTTGTTTCTGACCAAACAAGCAGCTTCTTTGCACAAAATATTCTGTATTTTACAAGAATTTCTGTGTTTTTCTAAGGCAAAAATTTGGTATTACCCGTGCGATCCCGTGCACCCCCCCCTCACAAAATTTTTCTGCCAGTGCACCCCCCCCCTCAGGAAAATTTGCTGCCCGTGCACCCCCCCTCACCGAGAAGGCACCTGACCTGACCCCCCCCCTCTAAAATTAGGCAAACACCCCCCCCCCCCCTCACCCGAGGTCCCGCGTTCGCTACGGGTGGGGGGGGTGCCCGGTTTTAGGGGGGGGGGGGTGGCACGGTGCCCCCCCCACCCGACGGTCTCTGGTGCTCAAAAAACAAAAATCGTCATTTTTGTTTTTTTTTTTAAATTTTTTTTTTTTTTAAATTTCAAAAATCAAAGTTGTGCTGAATCAATCAGGGAGTCCGAAGAACCACATATGATATGCAAGCGCCTCCCGAATGACTCCCGTATGGCGGAACTTTGCAGATTTTGTTTTGGTGACCTCAATTACCCCTTTTCCAAACCGTCACCATGCCTCTTCTTGTGTTTTGACCTCCAACACGTCACTAATTATCCCCAGCTAAGCTAATGCTAAAGTGAAGACAAACATACCGCCTTGAAATTCGATCAATTCTTCTGATGGTGTCGCGACGACACGACACGAAGCAGCAACCAGACAACGTAGCGCTTGCAAACGGAGCAGCGAGCACAATCGGACGCTCTGCGAGGCGAATCGTCACCTTATCTGCATCGGAAATGGTAGGCTAAGCTTTGGGACGCTCAAAAACTTCATCGCAGTTGTTGTCGAAGCCTAAAATCAGTCGGTAAAACCAGTAGCGAAAGCGGGACCTCGGGTGAGGGGGGGGGTGTTTGCCTAATTTTAGAGGGGGGGGGGGTCAAGTGCCTTCTCGCTCGGTGAGGGGGGGGGGGTGCACGGGCAGCAAATTTTCCTGAGGGGGGGGGGTGCACTGGCAGAAAAATTTCGTGAGGGGGGGGATGCACGGGAATCGCACGGGTAATACCAAATTTTTGCCTTAGAAAAACACAGAAATTCTTGTAAAATACAGAATATTTTGTGCAAACAAGCTGCTTGTTTGGTCAGAAACAACAAAATATATGCAGGGACAGACACAAACGTCAAGAAAAATGCAAAAATTACGGTATTTTTGGAAAAAATTGAGAAGAGATTGACCACCGTGAGGGGGGGGGGTGCGATCCCGTGTTTTCTCGCGGAGGGGGGTGGGGGTAGAGATGTAAGGGTCAAAAAAAAAAGTTTTTTTTTAAATTTTTAAAAAAAAAAGTAAAAAAAATGAGCATTTTATTTTTATTTTTTTTATTAAAAATTTTTGAAATTTTTTCTTTAATGTGCCCTGAAAATGCCGTTTTTGGCATAATTTTTCGAAAGTTCAACAAAAATTTTCTTTGACTTTACCTTGTCACTTAGTCTTCAACGCTGCAGGTGGTATTCTGGATTGATTTATCGACTGTTTTCAGCCTTGGTGAGTGATGATCGACTCGCGCATTGAAGTACTTGAGCGTCGCAAAGGCTAGTTCAACAAATTCCGATGTCGCTAAGGTGAGATAGAAGCAGAGAACTCACATTTACGCATCGTTTTTCAGGATCTCGAAAGGTGGAAATTGCACTGTCTGCCACTGCAAGCGTAACTTCGTTGGTTGCTCGTTGCTGTTTCGCCTCGTGTCGTCAGCGTGATCACACCGGTTTGTTGTGGAACTTGTTTCCATGTTATTTGAGGTGAATTGAGAGGCAAAACACGAGACGTGATGTCGTCGGTGGGAAAATGGGGTCGCCGAAACCAAGTCTGAAATTTTCACCCTCCTCCCATATGAGTGGGGGTCATATGGTAAGTCGGTGGCTCCTCAGATGGTGATATTCGGACTCCCTGAAAAATTCTGAACAACTTTCATTTAAAAAAAAAAATTTAAAAAAAAATTTTTTTTTTAAAAAGAAAAAAAATAGAAAATTTTTTTTTCTTGACATCTCTAGGTGGGGGGGAGTCTAGTACCCGTGTCGAGGTAAAGGGGGGGAGGGGGGTACACGGGTATCTGCCCGTGCACGGGCAGGATTTTCGCGTAAAACTACAAAGCTAAACCGGAGCTGGAGCTGATCCCTGATCCCAATGTTTCACCCCTTCAACAAAGCTGTCAATCAAGGCACTTTCACTTTGTTAAAACGGCTTCACTTAGGATTAGGATTAGGTTTAGGATTAGGAACCTACAACGACTTCATTAGGATTAGGATTGGGCTTAGGATTAGGAACCTACAACGACTTCATTGAAACCGAACTAAACAACAAAACAGACTGTAAACTTGGCTTTGGTTTAGTAATGTAGGCAAAGCGGATTTTCGGCTGAGGGGGGGTGGACCTAGAGATGTAAGGGTCAAAATTTTTTTTTTTTAAGTAAAAAAAAAGAGCATTTTTTATATATTTTTTTTAAATTTTTGAAATTTTTTCTTTAATGTGCCCTGAAAATGCCGTTTTTGGCATAATTTTTCGAAAGTTCAACAAAAATTTTCTTTGACTTTACCTTGTCACTTAGTCTTCAACGCTGCAGGTGGTATTCTGGATTGATTTATCGACTGTTTTCAGCCTTGGTGAGTGATGATCGACTCGCGCATTGAAGTACTTGAGCGTCGCAAAGGCTAGTTCAACAAATTCCGATGTCGCTAAGGTGAGATAGAAGCAGAGAACTCACATTTACGCATCGTTTTTCAGGATCTCGAAAGGTGGAAATTGCACTGTCTGCCACTGCAAGCGTAACTTCGTTGGTTGCTCGTTGCTGTTTCGCCTCGTGTCGTCAGCATGATCACACCGGTTTGTTGTGGAACTTGTTTCCATGTTATTTGAGGTGAATTGAGAGGCAAAACACGAGACGTGATGTCGTCGGTGGGAAAATGGGGTCGCCGAAACCAAGTCTGAAATTTTCACCCTCCTCCCATATGAGTGGGGGTCATATGGTAAGTCGGTGGCTCCTCAGATGGTGATATTCGGACTCCCTGAAAAATTCTGAACAACTTTCATTTAAAAAAAAAAATTAAAAAAATTTTTTTTTTTTAAAAAGAAAAAAAATAGAAAATTTTTTTTTTCTTGACATCTCTAGGTGGACCCCCCCACCCCCCCCGCACTTTCGCTACTGGGTAAAACGGCCCAAAATCGACTGCTAAAGGTTTTACGAGGTATAATCAAAGAAAATTTTTGTTGAACTTTCGAAAAATTGTGCCAAAATTGAGGTTTTCAGAGCATATTAAAGGAAAATTTTTCGAATTTTTTTTTTAAAAAATCGGCATTTTTGTTTTTTTTTAATCACTTTAAAAAAAAATTTCATTTTTGTTTAACAACCCTTGGTGTACCCCCCCACCCCCCCCCCGCCCTCGCCCACGGTACTGGCGCAAATCAATTGAAACAAATTCAATTCAGTATTCTTCAAATTCAAACGACCATAAAAACCAAACCAACCTAATACACAAGTAGTGAAACAGTGCAACACATCGATCGCGACGACGCCGTGGATCGGATGCATGACTCAACAAACAAAACCAGCGATTACTTTGTTGCGGAAAATTGGTCAAGAAATACGAAAAGCCTGGCCAAAATCGGTAAGTGCTGGCTGGGTTTTTACACATTGCAGACATTTTTGAATTGATCTTGCTGTTGTATGGTTATCATGAAACGTTTTTTGGTGTCCTCTGTCAAAAACTCAAAAAACGTTTTCTCCATTTCAGCACTCAACGCCTCAAGTGTCTCCGTCGTCCCAATTCCAGTTCTGCATTCGTGCAGCCAAAAGCCACAAGTTGACCGAAGACCAATATTTCCGAGGGCCACAACATCTCACTCGTCTTGGTCGAACGTATCTGACATATTTGGAAAGCACACGACTTCTTAACGTTCGATTATTATAATCTGCCTCCTATCTTAGTTTTTGTTGGACGTTTTGAACAACCGATGTTCCGTTCTTTGTTAAAAAAAGAATTTGTCCAAATACTCCAAAAACAAAAGCCCGAATCCAATCCTGAACCTTTATCATTTAATTACAGACTGAAATAATACCACAACACGAAAAACACAATGCTAGTGCGGCGATTGCTGTCGTTTTATCCATTCGTATTTCAGGAACTGCGTGCAAAATACAGCGGCAAAGGAGAGCGATCGGTGGAGGAGACGGCCGGTTTAGTTGGACTGAAGACGCCGCCGAAAAAAGATCAATAAGAACCAACGGTCACCATCAACAACAAAAAAGCGCCAAAACCCGTAAATTTTTCAACGGAACTTCAACGTCCGAAATTGCCTGACAGAGCACCAACGAATAAAGTACAAAGTTATCTAAACTCACGCCAAAATGGCTGACAATACAAGTGTGGACAACCGAAGTGTAACAAACGCTCCTGATGGCCAGCAGGACCCGGAAGTGACCATGACAAAGTCGCTCGACGAACAATACTCGATGTACACGGGAAGGCCGATTCGTAGTTTGGCAGAGAATTGGAACATCAATCTCGAGGTCCGTCCCTTGTTTCATTCAGTGTTTGTAAGTAGCTTGGATAAGTGCGTTGGAAGCTGCTATAGCTATTGTAACTACAGGGCGTATAAGGAAAATTCTGTTTGTTTTGCATCAAGACTTTAACCAAAAAGGCTGATTGTAAACTGTAAGACATAAAATTGAATTGAATTATAAAATCGCATTTAAAAAAACCAAAAGTTTACGGTACAGCTTGTTGGTAGTGCGCGCATTTTCGCTGCTGTTCTGTGTTTCGCAGCTGGACCTGAGCGAATTCATCGAGCTCTACGTGGAGTTCTTCCAAACGCGACTCGACTTCAGTAAGGCGGCGTTGATACTGCAAGGCAGCGCGGCCGTGTACGCGCGCAAGGTGGATTATGTGCATCAGCTGGTGCTCGAGGCGGTGCGCGATATACTGCAGAAGAAGCGACAGAAGCACGGCCAAGCGGCCGATGACGACGCACAGGCAGCGGCGGGCGCCGGTGGCGACGAGGAAAACGATGATCCGACCATGGTCGGCAGACGGCGACGCAAGGCTGGTCGGTTTACGGAATTGTGTGTTGCCCTCGTGGCCTGGTGGTAGTGCGTTAGACTGCAGTCTGTGCGCTCGGGGGATCAAGCCCCGCCGAGGGGTGTATAGGCACTTAATGACAGAGAAAACTCGATGGGCGCCCTACGCAATGGCGTTCTGTACGCTTCTCTGGGTTAGCCCTGGCTAAAAACATCGCCTCAAAATCCCAACCACAACAACAACAACATGTTGCAGTCTTGTTGCTTGCGCACGGCAATTTACGCAACGCGCTGTTGGTCTTTGTGCCTAGTTTTACATAATCTGGAGTGGAACTCTTGAATTGTAGGCAATCTGCTGATTGGCTGGTGATCACGTGATGCATGCTTTCTGTGCAGGCGTTGCTGGAGAGGGGACGGAGAATCTGCTGCTGGAATATCATTTTTCTGTGGACTGTTGCAACGTTACTTGTGTGGGATCGATTGATTGCAGTGTCCTTTTGAGCAGAACTTTCTGCACAGACAGAGAGAGCACTGCATGCCGTGAAACTCCGCTCGCATCTTCGCAGGCCAATTCCACGAACAGCTGGACGAGCACACGTCGGCGCGTGCACTGCGACCGTCGAACAAGAACGTTCGCTCGGCCGTCTCGAACGAGTCGAAATGCGATCCGCTCGCTGCGCTACACTGCCACTATCGACCGCTGATGCCGATGTCGTTGATTCCGTTGGACGAGTTCGAAAAGAGCGACGTTCCATTGTGGCTGACGCGCGGCGAGCCGCTCGGCCGCAAGGTGCGGTGGTGTCATTGCGACGCGTTGTTTTTTGCTGGCATGGATTTTTCTTTGAATCTTGCTGAAATCCTATAAATATGAGATCTGATTTTTGCAAAACATTGTTTTGCCTTTTTTGTCTAAAAACTGCATTGGTTTTGGTTTTTGTTGGTCCGTTGTCTACCGGCAGTGTCATTTCGGAAACTCCGATAAAACCAGGATATAATACGATGATCTTATGTAACTAGATATTGGAATTACAATTCGCGAGGAGCACATGCACTAATGAGGTTACTTCTCGTTCTGCATCTGAAAAATTGCACCGCCATCACGCAATTTCGCGCTATTCTGTTTTGCCCAGGACGACTACCGCGTGAACACGTGCGTCATGGACAACTGCGGCGCGCTGCTGTTGCATCTCGCGAACGCGACGCTCGTGCGCGACGTCGAGCGAGTGCGCTCGGACGAGACGGTCGTGGACGACGACGTCGATCCGTTGACGCTGTTGGACGGTGGTCTGCGGCCGGTGTACGCGCCGAATGGGCTGCTGCCGACGACCGACGATGACGGACGACACGAACAGGCGGCTGCGCCCGCTGCGTCCGCGCAGCTGGACGACCATGAGGACGTTTGTGTACGTTCTGGTGCCCCCTCGCGCATGGTTGATTGAGTTGTGTTGGAGTGTCCGATAGTTTGGTGGAGTTTCGAGTGGAACTGGAGTTTTTTGTGCGTACGCACGGACACGACACTTCAAAAATGGCCACGCCCGACGCGATTTAGAAATCGTGTCGTGTGTGCTATCTTGAAGCATTGTGGACACAATCAACTTGCGCACGGGGTTTAGAACGACTTCTGTGCGTAGGGACAAAAAACTATGACAAATGGTGTTTTCACCTAATACCGGTGTGAATATTGTCGGTAACATAATGTACGGGAACATAATAACGGTGAATATATACCGGTGCAACAATCACGCTTCCAGGAGCACCACGGTTTCGACGACGACGACGACGCGGATGCGACGATGACGCCGGCTGCCGCTGAATCGGACGGCACAATCGGCGCTGGCGGTCAGCAGCCCCTTCGACGCTCGGCACGCTCGCAGTTGATCGAGGACGCCGAGCGAATGGAGCAGCTGGCGCAGAGTTACGAGGCGCGCATCGAACTGTCGCCGGAGGAGGAGGCGACCGCCTGGCGACGCCTGAACGCGTTCGTCGCTGGCGGCGCGCGCGCACTCGTCCAGCAGCCGATCAACGTGCGCGTACTCGTGCAGCGACCGGAGCGGATGCGCGCGAAGGCGCTCGCCGGCGCTGTGGTCAGTGCTGGTTGCTTGTGGAGGGGTTGATTTTAGGGGTGTTTGTGGTGCGTTGCTGACACGCTGTGCGTGTACGTTTTCGAAAGTCGCTGTGGATACGAGATTTTCGGTGTGTGATGCAGTTTGTCTTGACATTGCTGATGGCCGAAAAACGAACAGCAGTTTCAATGCGACCGGCTGGCTGGCTACATTTGAATTCATGAATGGTTCACTTTATATTCATATTTGAACGCAAACCAAACTCCGCCCCACAGCAATTTCTGCACGGAGAGCATGCATGCACGTGACCACCAACCTATCCGCTGGTTCCCAACCAATTTAGAGTTTGACTGTAACGGGGTGCACTGTTGTCGGGCTAGGATTTGATCCGAAAAAGTTGCGTTCCATCACACACTGTGCACGCTGGTGGTGACCTGGAAATATCGCCTAACATTCCCAACAACAACATGCACAGTTCGTTTCACATTCACACATTCACGTTTCACACATCGTTCGTTTCACGCGCGTTCAGAAAGCGCACCGTTGCACGGTGGCCGAGCACCGCACGTACCAGACGATCGCGAGCACCAGCGCGTTCCTCAACTACGAGTACTACTCGGCGCACAGACGTCTGCCGCGACATCTGCAGAAGGAGAACCTGCTGCCGGGCATCGAGCGACGCGTGCTGCACGCTGCGCGACGCCGCCTGCCGCTGTGGAGACGACTGGTGAAGGAGGACGGGCGATACAGCGAACGCGCGTCGGTGAATGCAAGTGCGTCTGTGTGTCTGGGTTGGGTTGGGGAGGAACTGAGCTTGGAACTGGTGTGCTGGTGGTGCGGCCGGCGGTGGCAAATGCCGAACCAGACACCTGCCAAACTGACGAGCCAGGTTTGCGGCAGTTACAGCGGGCACAAAAAACGTAGATACGGTCGGTCAGTACTGGTGACATTAAGCAACAGCAAGGCTGACGTCAAATGCTTGTTTGTTAGATTACTGGAGTTGGTGAATGATTGTTTGCTGATAGTTGTTGCGCCATTCACGATAACCACTCAGCGTTATTGGTGGGATGCGGTGATGGAAAAAGGTGTCTTCAACCTTTATCCCGAACAACGCACGACACAGTGCGATAAAATAATAATACACAATAAAAACAGATACGTCAGTATTCAACGATTTCATCACTGTTGCTACAGACGAAAACACGGACGACGACGGCGGCGGCGTGCTGCAGGACGAACGCAACGCTGACTACGACGACGAGGAGTTCGGCGCGTTGCAGCACGACGACGACGACTTTGACGTGCAGCCGATGGGCGACGTGGCGCCGGCGCCGGAGAACGCCGAGGATTTCGTCATACCCGAGACGGAACCGACGCCCGCTGAGGCGACTGCCGGTCGGTGGTTGTTGTTTTTTGTTAACAGTTGTTGGCTGCAGGGTAGCAAGAACCGGTTTTTGATATTGCCATCATATCTTGAGAAAGAATTGAATGAAATCCCTTCCTCACTCTGCAAAAGAATGTGTTGTTGTCAATGCCATGCTGCGTTTCCAAGCGGCGCGCACACATTCGGAAATGCAAATGTCGGTTGTTGTTGTTGTTGTTGTTGTGGATATAGTCTTCCGTTGAAAACTTGAAAATCACTGCACCTGAGCGCAGCCTGGAAGAGCGGTTCACTTTATTTTTAGAGAAGCGATTTATTTCGAATGCATTTCATAATTGGCATGTTATCTATCAATCAATCATGCAATCACCACACAGCCACAATTCACAGGCACCCCGCAAGCGCCGCCGATCTGCCGCACGTACGAGGAGCTGCTGAACTGGCACCTGGAGCAGCACGTGAGACGCTGCGGTCTGACGGCACGTCGCACGCAGCTGTCGTGTCGTGTCGCCGCGTGGCAGGAGCGCGTTGGTGCGCGTCTGCTCAGCGACGAACACCGCAGAGAGTTCAATACGAACGTCTACAAGCGCGAGATCGTGCAGCGACTGAATCAGATGGACCTGAATGGTGGCGAGCCGAGGCCGCATCAGTTCACGCGCGTCGTCGCTGCAACGCCGAAGTGGGAGGTCGAACTTTTTTTTTTGCGGATTTTGGTTTTGAAACCGGGCTGATGACTGTGGTATGTTGCGGGAGGGTACGCTGTTCCGTGTGCACACTGCGAACAGCTGATTGTCGTTTTCACTTGAAAACAGCAGTCTTGGTGGTTTACCGTTGTGTCATCCGCACAGAGTGTGCTTTCTATTAGGAAATTGCAGCTTCCTGATGTCGATCGTTTTTTAACCGTTGAACTTTTGAATTGCGCCAGTCGGTGCATTGTTGTTTACTACGAAAGCATCCTATCTCTTTCTTATCTCGCTTGTGCTTGCAGAAATGTCGCTATTTCCTGTCGAGTCTATTCCTGGCGAATCAGTATCACGTGAAGGTGACCGCTAACGATGAAGCGCACCAAGACGAGGACGAACCGATGGAAGTCGGCAGCGACGTGCAGCTGCTCGTCAATGCGATGGCACTCAGGCTGCTTGATCGGCATCGACCCGTTCAAGTGACTGTTGACGTCTGATTGATTGATCGCGTTATTTTGAAGTGGCATTTTCCATTCTGTTTACAGTTTGTTGTTTTTTTTGTCCATAGTTGTTCTGGCTTTGACAACTTTGCAAACTTTCTTCATCATAAACTACTCGTCTTTTTGCGAGCACAGTGCATCTTTGATTGCATCGGTTTCCATTCCCTTTACTTGTTTTGTTATTTTCTGAACTTTCGTTTTTTTTGTTTTTTTCCTATCAGTTGATTCTTACTCTCCCAAGAAAAATTATGAACGATTCTGAATGCAAATTCTGAATATCCAATCGTCTTACTGCTGGTGCTTACTTTTTAACACAATGCTAGTGCGACCATTTTTTTGGTGCTGTTTCAAAAAATTAGTTCACTTTCAGATACGGTTTCCAATAGATTTGCGGGAAGTTTGCACGTTGAATTTTCTCTATGTAACTCGCTTGCTCATTTTGGTCGTTTAATTGTATTTTTTGAAATTTTGACTTGAGGCAATTAAAAAACGAATAATACTAATTTGTTAGCACTATTTTTTGATACTTGTACAGTTTTGTTTGTTACTTGTTGATACTTGATAATCAAAGCTGTTTTTTACAAACTGGTAGTGAATTTTACTGGTAAATCGCAATTGAAGTTGTGAATGGATGAATAAAGACTCCAAGAATCTGAGTTGTGCAAGTTGCGAAAAATCCGATCATCACATAATTTCAAGTTGCCGGTTTTACCCGCGCTGATACTACTGACGGACTGCTAATATCACGAAGCCATTTTTCAGCACAGTCGAACTCCTATTAAGTTATAGGCAATCGGCTGATTGGTTGGTGATCATGTGTGATGCGTACACTTCCTAGCCAGGCAGTGTTGTGGAGGCGGAGTCTGTCCTGCACAGAAAACATGCATCACACGTCAAAAAACAAACAGCAGATTGCCTGTAATTTAGAATTCGACTGCATTTTGCAGATTTCGTTCGAAACTTCGGACGAGCAACTGAAGGAATGGATGTGTGGAATTTCGATATTGCTGATGATTTTGACGATGAGGCTGCACACTCGAGCAAGGTGGGTTGTTGGTTGCATTGGTCTGTGGGCGGTTGGCGCTGATTGGCTACATTTTTTACTTTGCGCTGATTGGCTGCGTTTTAATTTCAGTGCTGATCGCCTGCGTTTTTTTCATTTTGTCACCGCACTAATTGATAATTGGTGCTATTGTACTGTGTGAGGAACAATGAATTCTGTTGCAAAACCACCATTTACTGTGATTGGGTCTCGCCGCGTCAATCCGCTCGCATGTTTGTTTGTTTTTCACTTTATTTCTTTCTTCTAACGTGCTTTCTGTCACTGTCACAGTGGTTCCAAGCAGCGCACGACTGTGTGGTGTTGATTGTGGATGGCGCCGAAAAAATGTTCAGCGACAAATCAACCGTTGATCCGCAGTTGAACTGCTTTCAGATGAGCTTGAAGGTTGGTTATGTTGATTTCGGGAAGCAATTCACGATTATTCTACTATATCGTGATGTTTTATGGAATCCACGCTACAACTTTTATTGGTGGTGACGACACGTCATATCTTTCTTATGAGTCCAATCGTTGAGTCGGATTGTGTTGGATAAACAAGATTTCCGTTTATTGCCCAAACAGCCCGCTTGCTCTGAAACGGGAAGCGACGTGAAGCTGTGCTGGTTTTTTCGCTTGTGAAGCAAAATGACGCCAGCGCTTCATGCGCCATGAAAGGCACTGATTTGCCTTGCGCGGTGCGCGACCGAGAAAAAAAAACACGAAACGCAACCGCCTTTATTTTGCAGGCGATCAGCAACTTGATGTGCTCGAACTGTGTGTCCGGCGCCAAGGAGCACATGGCCGTCTTGCTCGTCAACACCGTGCGTTCTCTCCCTGAGTAACCGGTGCTTTTTGCTGATTGGTCGCTTGACTGACAGACAAGCAAGTGACTATTCGGAAAACCGGCGCACCGCAATTGGCTACACGTTTGTGTGAGCGGTGATCGGCAAGAAATTGGTGAAATTCGAAATTTTCGAGCGAAAAAAATTTTCAAGGCCAACACCGACAACACGCACGACTTCAAGCACATGGTCGTTTGGCAGAAGTTGGAGATGCCTAGTGCACGACGCGTGTTGGACGTCGAACGATTATGGCGCGACTCCGCTGATGGTCTGTTGAGACAGTGGGGTCACAGTTACAGTTGGTTTACTGTATGTTTCACTCAGACTGTACCATCGGTGGTCATGGGGTTCTCTACGAACGAACGAACAGTAATGTAGGCAATGTTTTTAGCCAGGGCTAACCTAGAAAAGCGTAGAGAACGCCGTCGAGCAGGGCGCACATCGAGTTTTGTCAGTCATTAAGTGCCTACACGTACATCGTACACAGTACACCCTCGACGGGGCTCGATCCCGGAACGCTCAGACAATAGTCTAGCGCGCAACCACCCAGGCCACGAGCAGTTCTCTGCCCCGACGAGCCAAGGTGGCAGGCATTGCAGCATGCGAACGAACGCAAATAGCGGATGTCTATGTGTTCACACGAGTGACAGACAAACCTCATGATTGCTGATTGGTTCGTTTCGCTGATTGATTGCTCACTCAACCAATCAGTATGCTGTCATTTGAATATTTTTGGAACACTTTTTTCCAGAGGCGAAGTTCCGCGAGGAGTTCGGCGGCCACGCGGCGTGCGACTGGCACGAGGCGTTCTGGCTGGCGGCACAACTTGCCAGTCAAACGTGTGTCTGTTGTCTGTTGAGCATTTTCGATTGATTACTGAGGATTTTTTTGAGTGTGGTCATTGGTTACGGAGTAATAAGAAAGGAAATGTCGAATTAGTATGTGCAAAATAGGAAAAGGTTTTCACTCGCACCTGTTCTCATCTCAGAGCTACTCAAAACCTGTGTATTTCGTCTTCGGATGTTTAAAAGTAACACAACCTCCCTTCCCAAAAAATCATCAACGTTACACCATCAGGGGCAGTCACCATCAGGAGTCCACTTAAAATTAACAGACCTAACTAGCTCAGCTAACTCATCTTTCATTCACACGACGTTTCTAACGCTTCGATGTTCACCTTTTCTTCAGCGACATCACGTTTGGCACGAAACGAGTGCTGATCTTCACGAACAATGAACGACCGCATGAAGGCAGCAGGGAGCAGTCGGTGGGTGGAACAGAACGCTTTTTGGTTGAAGCGCTTTTCGGTTATTTTATGAATCAACTAAAACAAAAAATCAGCAAGCAGTTTGAAAACTGAGCAGTGAATGACTTCTCACAGTCGGCACGTGGTAGGCGGAATAAGTGTGTACGTATCAACCAATCAGCGATAACTGCAAATTAGCCAGGGGGACTATAGCTGAGTTAGTTTGAACACCGATTAGAGTTTCAGGCTCGAATCACGCAGAGGATTTCCGACCTGCTCGACCAAGGCTGGGAGGTCGACATCTGCCCGGCAGTAAAATCGTTTTCGGCGTCGTTTTGGGTTCGTTTCGAGAACTGTTAAGGTTTATCACGTGGTTTTAACTGTTTTGTCAACCGGTTCGTGACACGCGTTTCCAAAATCACTTGTCAAATTTTTCATTTTTATAGAACAGTGCGCTGAAGCCACTGTATGATTCGGACGGCACCGAAGTAATTGAACAGTTGCTGGAGACGTAAGTGCAGTGCTGCTGGGTGTAGCAAGCGATACATGCAGCGTTGAACGACATTTTTATTTAGGATTTGAAGAAAATCGCAAGTATAGCAATTTTAATATTTGCACCGCGGTTAGCCGTAGAATAAATAATTGAAATGAAATCAAATATAGCAGACAACTGGTTGCTTTTATCGGGTTCGTCACGTGATATGGCCAGTTGGCAGCACACACACAAATACACCAATCTCATCAGTGGTTCCACAAATGTGCTTTTAATTTTTTTAGTAATCGCCAAAAAGCGACGAAGGCCCGATCCATGGGTAACATTCCATTTAGACTTGGTGACGGCGTCGAGTTGTCCGTGTCAATGTGAGAACGTTTTTGCAGTTTATTATTGGTTTTTTATCTTCTAGCGCTGGCTGCACACGTTGAAGAGCTGCGTTTCAGGCATGGGGATTGACTTTCAAGGGAAGCAGAGGACAATATCCACAATGCCGAATACACATGATTGGAAATGGCACAGAAAAGAAACCGGTTTTTTCATGAAAAGAAACTGGTTTTTTTTTCAACTACAACTCCACTCTTGCCAGGTATTGCACGATCGCAGAAGCGCGCGTGCCGAGCGCCGTCAAACTGAACCGACGAACGAACGAGGAGGTGAAAACGATCACCACGTACTACAATGCGGTCAGTTCGGATTAGAGTGGTCTTGGAGGACGTTTCGATACATACCGGTGGTTGTCTGTCGTTTATTGTCTTTAATTATTCGACCATCCGAATCAGACAGGTGAACACCGGGAAAAATTTCCAAGCCAGCAAAGCCTGAGCACACAGCCAGTTTCGTTGTCACAATTTCAAAAAAAACCCACAATTTTCTGCTGAAAAAAGCTCAAAAACGATGCAGGAGGTCGGCGAGAAACTGCTCGACCGCGACATGACCAAGTACCAGGAGTTTGGCGGCGCGAAAATTGAAATGGAATTCGACGAGGTGGAGAAGCTACGTCGGCTGACTCCGCCCGGTGTGTGGCGCGTTTTGGGGTTTTAAAAAATGATATTTCCCTTTCTCACTCCTCCTCACGCCCCCCACGGTCCCAGAAACTCGATGATATTGAGAACAAGTGCACGAACTCCAGTGGTTTGGTCTGGGATGATAATGGGTGGGTTAGCGTCCCTGAACCAAAGGACGAGTACACCACCACGGGGTCGTTTTTTGCCGGGTGCCAGTTGGAACAACGAAAATAAAATATTGAAAACCGCAGAAAACGTTTCAGGAATAGTGCTGCTCGGATTCAAACCGATCAATCGACTGAAACTTCACCATCACTTGCGACCGTCAATATTTCTGCAGCCGAATGACCAGGTTGGTCTCGGAAACTCGCTTGGTTGGTTCTGTCAAATAGAGCAAATGTAGGAATCTGTTCAGTAGTGGTGGTGATGTGATGTGACTAATATTGGTCGGTTTTATGCGTGATAGCAATCGTTGTATTGTTGCGGAATAAAATTTAGTTCAGATGAATCGCTTCACAATTTGCAGGCGATTCGCGGTTCGGTGACGCTTTATCGGGCGCTGTTGACGCGCTGCCTCGCACGCGACGTAAGCGCGCTGAAAACATTCGTGGTATTCTTACAACTTATCTCGACTTCCAACCAATCCGCGTAAGCAAACGACCGAACAGTAATTGAGGTGCTGTTTTGAGCTGGCGGGTTTGACGCAGAATGTCTTGTCAAAGCTGGTCCAAAGTTTCGTCAAATCCAATCAATAATTAGCCAGAGCGTGTTCCGATTTCGCACTGCTGCAGATGATGGCCGTCTGTCGCATGACGCCCCGCGTGAACATGCCGCCGCGTCTGGTGGCGTTGCTGCCGGCGGCGGAGCGCAACGACGCGCAATGCTGCGAGTCTGCTGGTTTCCACGTGATCTTCCTGCCGTTTGCGGACGACATTCGCGACTTGAGTGCGGTCACCGACGGAAAACAGTACGCACACGGTGCGGTCGGTTGCGGTTGTGCGGTCGAAGTCTCTTCAGCATCAACGCTCATCCATGTTGTTATTTTTTCGCACGGTTTTCCAGCCGATCAAGCGCAAGTGGACGCGGCACGCGCACTAATCGAAGCACTTCGGTTCCCGTACACGGCCGATCGATTCCCGAATCCGGGTTCGTTCAGTAAAGCGGTAAAACGTAGAGTAAGCGGTCGGGTACAACGTGCAGTGAAATGTGAAACTGTGGCGTAAAATATGCAGTAAAATATTGAGTAATGAATTGTGAAGTAGAATGTATAGTAAAACGTGACGTTAAATCGTAAATTCCATTGTCCATATGAAGTTCTGCGAGTCACAAGTGAAATTCCGATTCAAAATTCAACAGTTCCGATTTTCAAAGCGTTTACTTTCAGTGCTGCAGAAGCATTACCGAAAACTCGAAGATCTTGCGCTGGAACGCCCCGGCGATCCAAACGAACCGAGCGACGATCAAAAACGAAGTGAGCGCAGCTTTTTGTGGCCTCGGCTTGACCCTTTTTGCAAATGGCCAAAAAGATGCAAATCGCGATGCAAAAAAACCTAGTTTCTGGCCAAAGCAAATCGAACTGATTGACTGCATTTGTTGTGGCGACATTGACCGCCTCTATCCGGGGCTGGCGTGATGATTTTTTTATTCAAGCTACCAGACAGCTGATTTCTTATATTGCTATGGTTGCCCCTTCGTGTCAACACAGGAGAAATGGTGGAACTGATGGTCAAAAAGGCAGGCAAACACATCCAAGCGTTCAAAGAGGCCGTGCTACCAGAGGGCTGTCAGCAGACTGCAGCAGCAGCTGGCGGCAAACGAAAGGTCGGTTGTGTTGAGTCGGTCGATTGAAAAAAATGCGTTGCTGTGGGTCTGCGCAAGCACGCGGTCTGTATTACTGATTGGTGTGCGTGCATACGGACGTTTTTCTGGCATGCCTTAAGAAACGTTGACTTGTTTTGCTTGGATTACAACCAGTGCAAGCACTGTGTCTTGTGGTTTCGCCTGGTAAGCGTATACCGCGGGCCCCTGGCTCGTCAGTACAAAGCCCGGTCTGCACAGCGCAACGAAATTTGATTTGTATTGGCTGTTTGTCTAGCAACGCAGTCCGAAAGAGGCAACCGTTGAAAAGAGAGCGAAACGGGCGGACAATGCGAACGTCGATTTGGAGGCTGCGGCACGTGGCAACACACTTGGCCAGTTCACAGTGGCTGTGTTGAGGGAGTTGTGTGCGACATTCAGTATTCAGTTGAATGCGACCAAAAAGGCAGACATCATCGACGCCATCAGAGAGCACTACGGGTTGCAGTGAGTGGGAAGCTTGAACGTGAAATGAAATTGAGAATTTTTTTGTGATCGTTTTTCTTGTGGTGTGATCGTTTGTTTTTCTGTGTTGTTTGTAAGCGATATTGGTATCAATAGTTCCGGTTTTCTCATTTTGAAGTTCGAACAAAAATCGGCTGGAAAAGATCTGTTTCATTCGAATTGATTTCACCTTTTTTTCGTTTCATACTGATTAAAAATTGATTTACTTCAACAGACTACACGTACACCACGCAACGACTCAAAATCACTAGCCAACAAAAAAGTTAGATTAAAAAACGAGTGTGAATACGTGTGAATTAAAGGGAAAACTCATCTGTCGCGAAAACACCTTTACAACAAAAAACGAAGATACAATAACCGTACACAAAAAAAAACGAGCAAAGAAAACCTGAACGACAAAAAAAACAATAATAACGACTCATGAGATGATGACAACGACAACGAGAACCGAACGGTGCATGCCGATCAGAGAAGTAAGAGTGGTGGGAACTGTTATCTATATCTTCTTAATATACTAAGATAGTAACTGTGTATGTAAGTCAGGTCAGGTCAGGTCCGTTCCGCTACGTTGATTGGCTATTAAAATTTACAAGCTTGAGCCAATTTTGCTATTTAAGTCATCATCAGCTGAATACTCATACTCCATTTTCTAATGACAATGCAAAGTTTAAGTCGTCATTCCGCATGACTTTAGTCATCATGATACCTTTTGCTCAAGAGCGACAACCAACAAGCGAGACAATCGTAAGAATTGCAAGGACTCCATTACTCCATTGTAGAAGATGGAGTTTTTTTCACAAAAAACGAGTTTTTAAAACAATCGCTTGCAAGTTAATCGCTCAAAGCGACCATTTTACACAATGGGTACTCAGAAACGTGTTGCTTTTTGTTGCACTCGATCAAAAAGAACTGGCTTAGGTTAGGGTAAGCGGGGGAAAAAAGTAAACATTCGGAACAAAAGCGGGAGCTTTGCTACGGGTATTCAGTAAAATGTAGAAAATCGTTGCTTTTTCCTTCATTTGTTTTTTTTATCACAGAAAAGCGTCACTTAGGATAGAAAAGCTACATAACAAAACAAAAGCAACCGTTTTACACAATGGATACTCAGAAACGTGTTGCTTTTTGTTGCACTCGATCAAAAAGAACTGGCTTAGGTTAGGGTAAGCGGGGAAAAGAAGTAAACATTCAAAACAAAAGCGGGAGCTTTGCTACGGGTATTCACTAAAATGTAGAAAGTCGTTGCTTTTTCCTTCATTTGTTTTTTTTATCATAGAAAATGCGTCACTTAAGATAGAAAAACTACATAACAAAACAAAAGCGACCGTTTTACACAATGGATACTCAGAAACGTGTTGCTTTTTGTTGTACTCGATCAAAAAGAACTGGCTTAGGTTAGGGTAAGCGGGGAAAAGAAGTAAACATTCAAAACAAAAGCGGGAGCTTAGCTACGGGTATTCAGTAAAATGTAGAAAGTCGTTGCTTTTTCCTTCATTTGTTTTTTTATCATAGAAAATGCGTCACTTAAGATAGAAAAACTACATAACAAAACAAAAGCGACCGTTTTACACAATGGGTACTCAGAAACGTGTTGCTTTTTGTTGCACTCGATCAAAAATAACTGGCTTAGGTTAGGGTAAGCGGGGAAAAAAGTAAACATTCAAAACAAAAGCGGAAGCTTTGCTAC